>PVIJ01019455.1:0-23571 GCA_004024925.1 Scalopus aquaticus
TTTTTTTCACCAGTATCAGGTGGCCGCTCACGTATTAATACGTGTTCATCTAGTCTCTGGTTTTTCACGCCACGGTGGATTTATTTGGAACTATTAGGAGCTATTTCTTTGATCGTACTCAGTCTAGAAGCTTTATACATTGTTTTGGTGAAAGTGTAAGGTGTTTTATGAGCGATATTACAGTTTTTTTAATATCCAGTAGTTCAGGAGTTGTGTGTGTTTTATTGAATGCTTATACCATTCATGCGGTGGCACAGAAAATGGCCGGCCCCAAGGGCTGGTAAATTTAAAGGGCACCGGCACACAAAGTGTTAAGCAATGATCAGAGAGATGTCAGAGAAATGTCCATATTAAAAGGCTGAAAGTTAAGGAACTAGGGCCTCCCTGGTGGCGTAGTGGTGAAGGGCTGCGCTGTGGAGCTGTCAGCAGCGGCAACATGAGTTCGAAGCCCGGCAGCAAGATTCCCATATGGCGCGGCAGACCTCTCCTGCCTCACCCGCTGCTCCCCTCAGCAGTGTCTTTCCGTCAGTCTGCCTGTTCTGCTCCCCGCTCTGTCTCTGGTGAACCCTCTCGCCGCCCTACGCCTCTGGCCTGTACCCCAACTTGTATGGAAAAATAAATAAAATCTTTTAAAAAAAAAAAGAAAGTTAAGGAACTAAACATTTAACTTAAGAAGTTCTAAATGAACAGAATTCATCTAAAAAATGCAGAAGCAAAAAATAATGGCAAAAACTAATAAAATAGAAAGCAAAGATAGAGAAGATCATCAAAGTCCACTGTTGATGGGAATATGATTTGGCTCAACCTCTATGGAACACAGTGTGAAAGTACCTTAAAAAATAAAAATGGAACTATCATATGATCCAGCAGTAGCACTGCTAGGTGTTTCCCCAAAGAATATGAAAACTAATACTAAAAGATTTATGCACTCTTATGTACATACAAGCATTAGCCACAATAGCCAAGTCATGGAACTAACCTAATTGTCCAAGGACAGATGATGGCATAAAGAAATTGAGATATATATTGAATAGAATACTTGTCAGCTATTTAAAAGTATGAAATAGTGCCTTTTGGGACAAATGGATGGATCTTGAGGTGATTATGCTAAGTGAAATCAGTCAGAGAGTGAAAAGCAGGTAGTGGATAGTTTCTCTTATCTGCAGAATATAAATAACCAAAAACCATATACTGGCAAAATACAGCAAAAACAAATCTTAAACTTTACTGGTTACCAGAGAGAAACAGGGGGGAGGGAGGGGAGAGGAAGGAAGGCGATAAGCCAATGGCATGGGAGTTTTGGTGAAGCATGTAGAGGTGTGAAAATATACCCCAATGTTATCTAGATATGAAAATGACTGACAAATTAATAATAAAAATACTACTTCTTGATTGGACATTTGATGGTAGATGTAGTGTGAAATTTATAGTTGCTGAGGTGAGAAACTGTATACCTGATACCCATATAGTGTTGTAAACCAATGTACCTCAATTTAAAAACTAGTTTCTTATTTATAAAATAGATACATTTACCAATCTCAGAAAATGTTGTCAAGAAAAAAAGAAATTTCAAATCAATATTATTAGAAAATTGGGACACTCCTACAGATATGGTAGATTAAAACTTTGGTAAAAAAATACTTTGAACTACTTGTCATAAAAGTGTAGATTATTAGTAAAAAGTATCAAAACTGATTCAAGAAGAAATGGAGAATGTGAATATTTATATAACCAGTAAAGAAACTCTTCCAGTAATTAAAAGATTCCCACAAGGAGAAAACTAAGTTTAGATGACTTTACCAAATAGTCAAAGAGGAATTAATTCCAATATTAAGAAAATTCTTCCAGAGTAGGAAAAAGGGAACATTTCCAAGCTCATTCTAAGGGACTAGTATCACCTTAATACCCAAACCACACAAGGACAATATTAAAAGTGTGTCTGACTTGTTGGACAGACAACAAGAAGGACAGTGTGTCTGAGACTGAGTGAAAGGGGAAGAGTAGATGAGGAGGTTGGAGATTTTACAGGGTGCCAGAAGTAGAGCCTTGTAGACCATTTTCAGAACTTTAGTTTTTATTCTGGAAGAAAAAATGGAGGTTTCTAAAGTTTTGAGCAAAGTGTACACCCAATCTTTAATGATTATATTTAATGTGATCCTTCTGATTATGTTAAAACAGAATGTTATTTTAAAATAGTCTTTAGAAGAGCAAAAGTGGAATCTGGGAAACCAATTGGGGGCTGCTTCTAAACTGCATGTAAAAGATGAAGGAGGTTAAAGACTTCCAGAATGGTGAAGTAAAAAGCTCTACAGATCTACCCCACTGTGCACCAACAATCCAACTCTTGGCAATTATTTTTACAAAACACCCATTTAAAGCCTCCGGATATTTTAGTAAGGGTATATAGCAAATGGAGAGACATTCATTGAAGAAAAGTTACTAAATCTCAAAAAGAACAGCAAGAGTCTGTGGCATTTAAACCATAACTTCCTCTCTTCCCGCAACCCCTGCCTCCACCCCACCCAACACACACACACACACACACACACACACACACACACCCTCGGCTTCACAAAATCTCTACCCCAGACTCACCACTGTGGCCAGGAGCAGTCCAGAAAATAGAAGATCCTTCGCCTCCCTCTCCCCCTGACCCCCCGCCCCAGTTCTCAGTCTGGGGTTGTGATTTCACCCAGAGAGGGGCAGGCTGCTAGAGTTTCTCATCTCTCAGCTCAGTAATATAGCAGCTCTGTTTCAAGCAGGTGTGGCTAAGGGAACCCGGTCTCTCTTCCTCCATCCGGTTCCACTCATGGGGTAAAAGCTCTACCCAAGGAACAGCACGCTGAGAATATTGGTGTCCTGATTGCCTCCACCCCAACTCACTCAGAGGGCCATGGTTCCACACCAGGAAGGGCAATCTGAGAAGGACAGGGTCTGCCACTACCCTCCAGCATTCAAAGAGGCAGGATGTCATGCGTGGAACTCATGGAAAAGTGAGTTGCTGTCCCTAGCACCAAAGCAGTGACAGAGGGGTTCAGTCCTAGGAGAACTCCCATTTCTGCCTGAAGTAACTGACTTTATTTGGAACAAAGAGTGAAGAATTCCATGCCTGAGGGCATTGTAAACAATAAAAAAGAATGGAAATTTTGGTGGAGGGTAATTAGGAGACTGTTAGCTCCATGATACAAGTAAAGTGGCACAAAGGCTGGTGGAGAAAACCAGGGAATGAGACAGCAAAGGACAGGCTTCCTGGTGTCACAGTCAACACTAGTAGTTGAGAAGTAGTGTACATGTGCTAGGCTATTCCCACTAAGGATCAACCAAATGAGGCAGATTTGAAAGCATTCCCTAAACTGTATACACACACAAAACTATCAACATAAGACAAAAGCTTCATTGGCACAAAGGTGTAAAATTACAACTTCTGACTAAACACACAGAACAATAAGCTATTCTCACCCAGTGGTAGCTCTCAGGAAAACAGGCTTAAAAATAACATCACACTCACCCCTAGTAGTCTGGAGTTTGTTCATTCACCAACTGTGACCTCTCAGGAGCCATCAGAGGGGAAACCTCTATACTTTTAGTCCCTAGTTGAACTGGGACCAAAAAGCAAATTCCCAGAACTATGAAAGCAACCTCCAAGCCACAGACCTATCCAGTGATAAAGGTTAAAAATTTAATAGGCTTAGGGAGTGTATGCACAACCTTGACAATAAGGTGCTTGTGCCAACCCAGGGATGACCCCTAGGTGGCCAGGCTAAAAGATAAAGACAAGAAGGAAAATCTGAGCTGGGACTTCGAAGGCTTCACACTGTGGGGAGTATAGACTTCACAAAGTTCACTCAAGTTACTAAACAATCAAACAATTCACCACCTCTGGGGGTGGGTGGAGGTAGCAGTATCCCAGACTCCCTACCATATATTATCTTAATAAGTCCAGCTTTCAACAAAAACATTATGAGATATACAGAAAAACAGAAGGGTGTGACCCATACACAGAAAAATAAAAAAGGCAAGCAGTAGAGGCTGTCCTGGAAGAAGCTCAGATGGTGGATATAGTCTATAAAGATTCAAAGCAGTTGCTTAAAGAACTAAAGGTAACCGTGCTTAAAGAACCAAAGGAGGGTATAATAGCAATGTCTCAACAGCTATAGATTATCAGTAAAGACATAGAAATTGTCATTGTTTTTTAAAAAGAACCAAATGGATATGCTGGAGTTGAAAAGTACAGTAACAAAAAAAAAATTTGCTAGAAGGA
This sequence comes from Scalopus aquaticus, assembly GCA_004024925.1. NCBI lineage: Eukaryota > Metazoa > Chordata > Mammalia > Eulipotyphla > Talpidae > Scalopus > Scalopus aquaticus. The sequence continues at coordinate 4,262 of PVIJ01019455.1, forward strand.
GCTATACAGTAGATTTCAGTGGGCAGAAGAATCAGTCAGGTTGATATATTAATAGAAATCAAAAGGGGGGAGGAGGGGAGCACGGAGGACTATGGTGATGGCTCCACGGGTGAATAGGTGGTGGTAACTTATGGGGAATACATAATAATGTAAAAGATACGAATAACAAAAATAAATATTATATTAAAAAAAAAGAATAGAGAAAAAAATAAAGGTGAACAAAACCTCAAAAAAATGCCGGCCATAACTACGTGCATTAACATATGCATAGTGGAAGTACTAGGAAGAGAAGAAAGCACAAAAAGGACAGAAAAAATATTCAGAGAAACAATTACTGAAAACCTCTCATGGCTGATAAACAGCAACAATATTCTAAGTACTACATTCTAAGTAAGGTAAAAGCAAAGAGGTCATTCTCACAGCACGATAGAGAAAATCTTGAAAGCAGGAAGAGAAGAAAAAGATAACACATACCAGAAAGCCCTAGTAAGATTAACAACTGACTTCCCATCAGAAAGTGGAGGCAAGAAGGCAGTAGGATGATAAAGTTACTGTAAGTAAAAACAAAAGAAGCACCAAGAATCATATATCTAGCAAAAAAATGAAGGTAAAATATAATTCATTCCCAGATGAAAAAAACTGAGAGAACTCATTGCTAGCATATCTTTCTTAAAAGAAATGACTAAGTGAAGTTCTTCAGGCTAGAAGTAAGTGATGTCAAACAGTAATCTGAAGCCACATGAAAAACAAAGAATGCTGGTGAAGGCAATTATGTGCATAATTAGAAAAGACAGTATAATTGCATGTTTCTTCCCCTTTCCTCCTTGACTGATTTAAAAAGCAATCGCAGAAAACAATATGAATATAATTGCATTATTGGAACTATAATATATAGAAATACAATATATATAACAATAACAGCATAAAAGAAGGTAATGAGAGCAAAGCTGTATTGAAACTGACACCAGAGAGTAACTCAAATCCACAGGAAGAAATGAAAAGTATCAGAAGATTAAATAAGAATATTAATAAAACAAATGTTATGATAATGTACTTGTTCTACTTTCCTCTCTTAGTCTTTTAAAAATATATAAAATTATATAAATAATTAATCAACAATGTATAATTAGATTTGTAACATAGATAGTTGTATATGTATATAATAATATCAAAAAGAGGGGGGTCACAATGAAGTATTATAAATGCATGAAGCAATAACTGGCAGAAAGGACAAGAGTAGAAGGAAGAAATAGACAATAATAATTTGAAAATTTAATACTCATTTTCAATAAAAGTAGGCAGAAGACCAAGGGAATGTAATCCTATACTAACGTAACATGCATCTATGGAACACACTCTACAGAAAAACAGCACAATGCACATTCTTAAGTGTATATGGAACAGTTTCCAGAGTAGGTCACAGGCTGGGCAATAAGGCATAACAGAAATGAAATCATATAGAGTATGTTTTCTGACCATAATGGAATGAAAGTAAAAATCAATAACAGAAAAAAATTGGGAAATTCACAATTATGTGGACATTAAACAACATACCCCTAAATAGCCAATGTGTCAAAGAAATCACAAGCAAATTAGAAAATACTTTGAGATGGGCCTTCCTGGTGGCGCAGGGGTTAAGCGCTGCACTGTGGAGCTGTCGGCAGCGGTGACGCAAGTTCGACACCTGGCCAGGGAGAGTCCCACATGGCGTAGCAGACCTCTCCTGCCTCGCCCGCTGCTCCTCTCAGCAGTGTACTTCGGTCTATCTGCCTGTTCTGCTCCCCACTCTGTCTCTGGTGAACCTTCTCCCTGCCCCACGCCTCTGGCCTGTACCCCAGCTTGTATGCATAAATAAACAAATCTTTAAAAAAAAAAAACTTCGAGGGAATGAAAATTAAAAACAACATACCAAAACTTGCAATATGCAGCTAAAGCAGTGCTAAGAGAGAAACTTGTAGCTTTAATTATTGTGTTTAAAAGAATAAAGCTCTCAAATCAATAACCTAACTTTCCATCTTATAAAACTTGAAAAAGAAGAGCAAACTTAACCTGAGGCAAGGAGAAGGAAGGAAATGGCAACTATTAGAGAGGAAATAAATAGAGAATAGGAAAACAAAACAAACATTTAGATTGACTACAACAAAAAGAGACAAGACTCAAATTACTAAAATCAAGCATGAACATGGAGGAATTACTGCGAATTTTATAGAAGTAGAAAGGATTATGAGAGGAATGGAATGCTATGAACAATTACATGTCAAAAAATTATATAACCCAGATGAAACAGGAAATTTCCTAGAAAGACAAAAACTACCAAAATGCAAGACTCAAGAAGACAGAAAATCTGCATTGGACTTTATCAACTAAATAGATTGGATTAGGAAAAAGACTGGATTGCAAAACCTCCTGCCAAAGAAAGGTCCTGTCCCAGATGACTTCACTGGTAAATCCTACCAAAATTTAAAGAACAGTCAAGAGCAATCCTTCCAAAAAATGGAAAAGAAGGGAACACTTCATAACAACTGTAAGAAGTCATTATTAATTCAGATTTCCAAAATTAAAAACTACAGTAATCAAAACACCATGGTATTATATAGACATATGGATCAATGAAATAGTATTGAGGGTCCAGAAATAAACCCTATGTTTATAATTGAGTTTTGACAAGGGCACTGAGAAAATTCAGTGTGGGAAAGAATAGTCTTTACAGAAATGGTGCTGAGATAACCAGTTATCCATATGAAAAGGAATGAAGTTGGACCTCTGTTTCACATCATGTACAAAAATAATTCAAAATGGATCAAAGACCTAAATATAAAAGCTATGGCTATAGCATGCTTAGAAGAAAGTGTAGGCATAAATCTTAATGACCTTGTATTAGAAAATGCTCTCTTAGGTACAATACCCAAAACAGACCCAAGAAAAGAAAAAATAGATAAATTGGACTTAATGAAAAGGAAATTTTTTTGTCATCAATTAACTGTCCGTATAACAATGGGTCTATTTCTGGGCTTTCAATTCCATTCTATTGGTCTGTATGTCTTTTTATTCAAATATCATACTGTTTTGATTACTATAGCTTTGTAATATAGTCTGGAGTCTAAAAGTGTAATATCTCCATTATTTTTTGGTCAGTATTGCCTTGGTTATTCAGGGTCTTTTGAGGTTCTGTATAAATTTCTGTAACATTTGCTCTATTTATTTGAAGAATAACCATTGTTACCTAGATAAAATATAATTCAATGTTGAAAAAAATATTTTTCTGCTACAAATGATATCTTCAAATAAGTGGAAAGATAGTTCATAGAAGAGGAGAAAGTATTTGAAAATCATAATCTGATATGGTACTTGTATCTAGAATATATATAAAAACCCTCATAATTCAATAATAAAAAGACAAATAACTCAATTTAAAAATAGGCAAGGGCTCAGAATAAACATTTCTCTAAAGAAGATATACAAATGACCAGCAAGGACATGAAAAGATGCTTAACAATGTTAGTCATTATGTTAATGCAAATCAAAACCACAATGATATACCCCTTCACACCCACTGCAATGGCTACAGTAAAAATCACAGATAAAGAGCAAGAGGCAACAAAGCTAAGAAGAAATGTAACCCTCATACTGTACCAGTGGGAATGTAAAATAATGCAGCTGCTCTGGAAAACAGACTAGTAGTGCCTCAAAAAGTTAAAAATAGTGTTAACTTATGACTCAGCAATTCCACTCCCAGGTATATACTGAATGAAAACATGTCCACACAAAAACTTGTACACAGATATTCATAGCAACATTATTCGTATTAGCTAAAAAGTAGAGACAACCCAAATGCCCATCAGCTGATAAATGTATAAATAAAATGTGGTATAGCCCTACAATGAAATATTAATTGACAAAAAAGCAAATGAATATACCTGAAGTAAAAATTACATATTATTTCATTCATATGAAATGTCCAGAATAGGCAAACCTATAGAGACAGAAAATATATCAGTAGTTGCCTAAGGCAGCATGAGGTAAGGAGATTGAGAGTGACTGCTAATAAGTACTGGTTTCTTTTAGCAAGAACAAAAATATTATAAAATGAGATTAGGGTGATGGCCACAGGACCCTGTGAATATACTGTATGACATCGAATGGGTAAAATGTATGATATGTAGATTATATCTCACTAAAGCTTTTTTAAAAGATAATGGTGACTTGAACTCATGTAGATTGTGAGAGATATGAATATAAATATATACATATATATGTAAGGGAGAGGAGAATTTTCTAACATTGTAAGTGAAATGAGAAAAGGCAAGGATTCAAAGATTTTGTTCTGAGCAACTGTAATAAAGGAGTGAGTGAGAGAGAGGAGACTGTGGAAGACATAGTTTTTTGTAGTCAAAGAATTCATTTTGATGGTGTTCTTCACTTGCCTATCTATAATATAGCTTAACTGAAAATTTTACAAGTCCCCACCCACAACGTTTTGTTGGGTACATGTTGTTGGGTACAACAACAGCTGAATGAAAATATTGCTTTGTGAGCAAAGCAGATATTGCTTCCCAAGTTCTACCTTTCGAGAACACTAAGACTTTTGTCGAAGTCACCATTATGAATATTACTATTATATAAGCTGATGTTATATCAGAATAAATTGACTGTGGTTGGATCACACTCATTGTTCATTTTTGCATCTTTTCATTTGACAGGAGTCACATTAACTGTTATGTATGGTATCTCCATTTATTCATGATTTTTATCTTTATTTTTATTTTTTTAAAGATTTATTTATTTATGCATACAACCTGGGGTACAAGCCAGAGGTGTGGGGCAGCGAGAGGGTTCACCAGAGACAGAGTGGGAAGCAGAACAGGCAGATCAACAGAAATACACTGCTGAGGGGAGCAGCGGGCAAGGCAGGAGAGCTCTGCCGCACCATGTGGGAATCTCTCCGGCCGGTCGTCGTACTCGCATCGCCACTGCTGACAGCTCCACAGCGCAGCGCTTAACCGCTGCGCCACCGGGGAGGCACTATTCATGATTTTTAAAAACTATTAATATTAATGTAACTGACTTCTTTCCAGGCTTCTTACATCTTAAATTAATATGATCCTAATAAATTAATTAACTTGATGGCTTAAAATAGTTTTTTTTGGACATGTTGAGTTGGAGATGTCAAGTAGGTAAAGGTGTATATATATATAGATTATATCTATATCTATATATATAGATATATAGATATCTATATATCTGTATATATATAGATATATCTGTATATATATATATAGATATAGATATATATCTGTATCTATATATCTGTATATATATAGATACAGATATATATTTATATATATATATCATATAACTGTATCATTGTGTGTGTGTGTGTGTGTGTGTGTGTGTGTGTGTGTAAAACACAAATGACATATAATGGTAATTCCAGATTGCAAATTGAAATAGCATTGCAAAATTGGGGGTTAACATATGGATAGAATTTAAAGTCAGAGTGGATGAGATCACCAAGGGAATGTGAATAGTTAGAGAAGAAAAAAGATCTACGTACTGGCCCCGGTACTGGGGAACTGAGGATGAATCAGCAAAGAAGATGGAGAGAATAACTAGTGATATAAGAGGGAAGTCAAAAGTGTGTGCTGTCCTCTAAGCCAAGCGAAGTAAGTGTTGGGAGGAGGAGGGAGTGACCAGCTGTGCCATATGCTGCTGAGAACTCAAGTGAGATGAGGACTGAGATTTGCCCATTGGACTGAGCAACCGTGCAGTCATGGGTGACCTTGCCAAGAGCAGTTTTGATGGAGCTAAGTGGAAAAGTCTGATTAGAGTACACTTAAGAGAGAATGTGAGGAGATAATTCATTTCTGTACACCAGCAGCAAGAATCAAAAATGCAATTTAAAAAGAAAGATACTGTAGCAATAAAAATAGAAGGTATCTATGAAGAAAATCTAACAGAAGATGCGCCAGAGATTCTTTATGGAGGAAATTATAAAACTTTATTGAAATGGAGAGCTCTGTCCTGTACACAGGGCTACTTGATGTTGTAAAAATATCCGTTCTCCTGAGTCAGTCACAGCCAGTGTAATTCCAATCAAAATCTCAACAGGGTTTTTCATGGAATTTGACAAGCTGGTTCTAAAATTTATATGGGAATGCAAAGAAAAACCATGCTATTCTTGAACAGCAACAAGGTAGAAAATTTTACTCTATTAGATATTAAGATTCATCATACAACAGTAGTCTATTTAAAAGGGTATAATATTAGCACAGAGGTTTAACAAGTAGGTCAATGGAACAGAATAGAAAATGTAAAAATAAAACTATACCTATTCAAAATTTGAAGCATGTCAGCTATCATTGTAGATCAGCAGGGGGAAAGGATTGACTCTTCAATAATCTATGTCAAGGATATCGGTTATCCAAAAAGAAAATTAGGTCCCTACCTCTTATCAAACACAAAAGTCAGTTCTGGATATACTGAGTACTTCATAAGCTTTTCCAAGAAAATATATGTCAGGTGTTCTCAACTGGCAATACCTCTGTCCAGGGAACCTTTGAAAGTATACTCTAAAACATGACTTTTGGGGGTTATAATAACGGGGACAGTGCTTAAAGGCACTTAATACCCAGGGTCTAGGGATGTGAACCATCCTGCATGGTGAGAGCCAGCCCCACATAAAGAATAATTGTCCTGCTCCAAATGCCAGTAACCTCCCCACTCACAAAAAACCACTGATATGGGAGAATTTCTCTGATCTTAGGATAGGGGAGAACGTCCTTAAAGAAATACAAAAAAAAAAAATCAACCATGAAGGAAAAGAATAAAACATTAAATTACATTAAAATGCAGTGCCTCTGTTCACCAAAAAAAAAAAACAAACAAAAAAAAAAAACAACCAACTGAAAAGAAAAGCCAAGCTGCAAAGTGGAAGAACATATTTAGCACTCATATAACTGACAGCAATTAGTATTTGAAATATACAAACTTCACACACTGATACATAAAAAGGAAAATCCGGAAGAAAAATGGGTGAAAGACATGAACAAGTCTGAAAAGATGCTCGACCTCATTAGTAGCAAGGAAGCCAAGTTAAAACCACAGGAAATAACAAAATAACAACACAAAATTTCATTTTAATCCACCACATTGAAAATAATGACTGTCAAACAATCCTAAGTGCCAGTGAGGATTTGGAACACTTGCACTTCTGGCATTATCTAACAGATTGAACGTGGGTATTCTTTACGACTCATTGATTTCCACTCCTAGAACCATAACTTAGAGAAACTCAGGTAAAGGGCACTGTAAAAAAACACTATAAAGTAAACATTGCTTAGAATAGCAAAAAAAAATTAGATGTTAATCAACAGTAGATTATCTCTGTTATGGTAGACTCACAGAGTGAATCAGTAAGCAGCAATGAAAATGAATCAACTGCTACTGCAGATAACCAGGCAAACAGTTCTCTGACACAATTTTGAGAAAAATAAAATTGAGGAAAAGTTCAGTATCATGCCAATATTTACTGTTCAGAAGTAGGCAAAAGTAAAGAGTGCATTGTTTAGGGAAGTGTTTGGATGTAGGAAAACCAGACAGGAATGCAAGGAATTGGTTTTTAAAAGTTCATGATCTGCGCACCCCTGGGGGAAAGCAGAGTAGTTGGCCTGGGAGTAGTTGTCAGCACTGGTAACGCTGGAGAAGACAGCTGCACTGGGAGCTGGAAGCTGTGTTGGTTAATGGTATAAGGCAGATGGTAGATTCATCAGAGTTTATTCTATTATTATGCTTCATAGCGTTATTTTTCATGTAGATGTTACATACAAAAGCTATTTACATATATTAAGCATTTTGTAAATATGAATTGCATTGTTTCTTTAAATGAAAAATGGAGAAGAATTCTCTCCTGAAACTTACAGGCTGGGAACTGCAGAAGAGATAAAGACTCTTTTAAGCAGCTGCATCTGTTCACAGCAGCCGTGTTGTTGCCTTGAGAGGCACAGTTCCCCCTGGTCTCATCCTGCTGGCCATGGAGCCAAAGGCAGGCTGCAAAGATTGTCATGGGCTAGCAATTGAAAATAGCCAAGAGGAAAATCAGCCTTTTCTGCGGTAGGCATGTTTGGGGGAATCTCTGGCGGTGGGGGATAGGAGGGGGGACAGAAAATACAGTCCCCTTCAGAGGTTAACTAGAATGCACCTTAACATCGCTGCCAACCTGAACGCCCTAGGATCCTAATTCTAAGTCCACTCCAGGAGAAAACAGTTTGCATATTTACACTCCTGTCTCCAGGTTGGTGAATAATTAAGCTCCTCTCTGTTAATCAGAGCTATTGAAAGTATTGCTGAGCTGGCTCTCTGGCAGCGTGGAAAAACAAACCCATGTGTATCTACAAATGGTCATTCTTGAGGAAGAAACTCCCGTTTACACAGTTATCCTTGAGAATATAAATAGAAGTAGTAACAAAACTGTCCCCAAGCTGTACAGCCTGTCCTCCCTCCTCCGCTGCCTTTGATGACAGAGGTTCCTGTCTCTTACGTAGCCTTCCTCACGAGTTCTTCGTCACAAGCGTGTTTTAAGGGCAAAAACACGCTCATCTTTGTCAAGTGTTCGCCACATAACCTCCCTCACCTGTAATTTTTCCTCTGCTTTGTAACAACCACTAGCTCTACCAGAAGAAACTTGTATAAGCAAAAGGAGCTTTGTCATTGGGGGGGGCAGACTAAGGGTTAAATTAAAGAGACAGCTGTCTGTACAACTGGCTAGAATGAGGGCAGGGCTAAGCAGCCTAGTGCCAGCTGCTTGTCACTTTTATTCTTCCCAGTGTTTGTCTCCCTTCCACCCCTCTGGCCAGGGGTGCTGAGCTGCAAACCGCTTTGAGCTGGAAAGTTTCAAGGAGTGAGCCGGGGCCAAGGTAACCTAACTTCCTCTGTCATAAATTCCCCTGGACAACAGATGTTTAAGCCTCAAATTTGGAATTGGAAAGGAAATATGAAATGTACAAATCGCTCATTCATCATTTGTCACTAGTCACCCTCTCCTTCAGCATCTCCTTCAAGAGCTCCTTCTGAGCTTTCTAAGCTTGCTTGAAGCATTCTTTTGCACTTAGCACTTTCCCACCCCGACTATAGTTTTTGTTTATTTTATTTTTTCTTAGTAGCACTTTTGAGGAACTGCTTTTCTAAAGGAAAGAGAGACTATGCGTTACTCTGGGTGAGTCACTGTTCTTTAGTCAATGCCTGTGAGAATCTCAGAGATCACCAGAGGTTGCCAAGAATGGCTGTCGTCTAGCGCCCTAAGGCGCACATCGTTTGCCCCTCTTTCCATTTTCGGGTGAAAATAATCAGGGCCCAGAGGAGGAGGGAATTTCTGTGAATAAGTAAGATACTGTCTTACAGCCAAAGCAACATTCAGATTCTCAGCTGGCAAAGGAATTCTTGAGCCTGATCTGTAGTGAAAGCATGAGCAAACTGCTAAATGGAATGCAAAGAGAACCCTGGACTTAATCTCCCTTCCAGTCAGTCTACCAGGAGTCTCGGAGCAGTACTATTCCTGGAAGGTGAAGAGCTAACCCACACGCTGCCCCGCCCCCAGCGTGAGAAATCCAGGGCCCCGGTGACTGTGCCAACACCCTGGCTCTTATTTCTGCAGTCCAGTTGCTTTGGTGAAATGGGAGGGTACGCTACCTACCCATGAAAGGGCCACTCCGAACTGTAAAGTACCAGGGGACATCAGGTGGCCCTGTCACTCACCCATCTCTGTTGTGCACTGCACTCCTTCAGTTGTCTCTTCTCATTATTGGACAAAACCCACAGAATTTTGTGGTGAGAGGTCAGGCCCTGCATATAATCAATCACGCACAAACCCCAAGGCACAGAAGCGTAAATCAGCCTTAATTCTGCATTTCCCAGTGTGCACATGGAGAGCATTTGCCAGTCAGCAGAGTCACAAAGACCCCATAAGATGGTCGAGAACGGACCCTCGGAAATCTTTCAGTTGGGGAGATACAGCTTTAAAGTCTTTTGAAGGAAAAACTCTTAATTTCAACCTGCTATTATTACTTCTGCATTGAAGTAAAAGTCCAGGTGTTTATATGGCCTTTGATGTCCAATACCTTAGGACTCCTCAGAACTCTGCTCTGAAGTGAGGCCACCCTGCCACGGTCGCCGGATCCAGCAGTGGCTCTGCTTGGAGGGACAAGACCCTGAGACCAAAGAGCCAGGCCCCCATCCACTTGGCAGATCAGGCAACCTTGGGCTATATTAAGACTTCCATCTCTGGCTGACACCTCATCCAGACTCTACATTCAGTAAACAAGGACACTTGAAATTTGTGGTCATATTAAATTTTTGAAAAAACAAGAACTTCATCATTGCATTCACCCATCTGCCCATTGTTTATTTTGAGTGTGTACTTAGCAGCGCTTTCCAGAACAGAGTAATCCCTATGTAGAGACAAAGATGACTCTAATACCAGGGCATAGGGGGAAGGAACGTTGCATTCCCTCCCTCCCCATCCTCCTTTTCCCAGAGCCCATCCAGCCGACAGGTGCCAGAAGGGAAGAAATGTTAGCAAATGTCAGTTTCCAGCCCCAAAGAAGCTGTCACAAAAGGGAGACAGAACAAGGCAGCTCATAAAATCCTTCAACCGAGGGATGTAGCGAGACCTATCTAATTACACAAGATTAGAAACGGTTTAACTTGTTGAGAATGTGCTACATGTGAAATGAAAGAAAATGACACCTCTGGCACCCTATAAGGATACTGTATTGGGAGCAAAGCACAAAGGACTTGTTCATGCTATCAGTAACACCAGTTTTTCACATCCAACATTTTCAACACATCTGGTTTTAATATGGTGGACTAAGTACAGTTAACTTTTCGCCCTCTATTCTGGCCTTTCTTTTCATTCTTCACAGTACAATCCCATTTGTGTTGGCACTGTCCTCTTACCCATTCTTCCCCAAGTTAGCAGAGGTAGAAGAGGATTTTACTGAGAAAGTTTGCTTATCTCTGGACTTTTGATTGTTTTACTGTTCAAATAGCACTAACAAATGATTTGAAAGCAAGACTAGTCTTCGTTTCAACGATTTGAGCTTTGTCCTTCTCCCTAATTTGTTAAACTACCAACATGATAAGAACTCCCTGAGTAATCACTAAGTCACAAGACATCTGATTTTCCAAAGCTGAGGCAAGACCATCTCAGTTACTCTTAACTAGAGTGCTCAGGGAACGTGGTACCTGCCTGATGGCTTCTAGCTAACGCAGGAGTCATTTGTGCCTGTGTTGCCCCCAAAAAAGTCTTTGGTGACTATATACTGAAGGTCTTTCAACATGACTTTATTTCCAATGAAAGTAGAACTTTCAAACTACAAACTGAGTTTCCTTCTACACATCTTTTGTCAGAACAGAAAAAGGGTTTTTACTTCTGCACACCCAGGGAAAGACAGTAGGATTTTGCAAAGTGCTATCCTTGAAAGTCAAGGTTTAGATTTGTTTCAGAGCTTTGATACAAAAAATTATTACAATGTTTACTTATTTTTTCTTCTTTCTTTAGATTTGTGCCACACGGGGCTTTGCAAAAAGCAAAATTTGTAACTCTAAGCTCACAGGGGTTGTCCACTGTGATTATAAGGTGACATTTAAATTGTGCACGATGTGTACTTTGAGGACCTTTTCCTGTGTTCTGAATTTCCTCTGGACTACAGGTGGTAGGTAGAAGGAAAGGAGCATGAAGGATCCACAGGTCCTCTGAAAAATGCATGGTCTTTCCAGGGCCTTCTGATGAATTTTCCCGGGCCTGAAAGCAATCCAAGAGAGAACTTTTGCAGCAAAAGGCATAACCCCAAGAAATGACTAATAATGGGACATTTCATGCTCTCTGGAAACCCAGTGGAAGTGATGGTCTGGGGCCTGTATACCATTCGGTGCCTGGAACATCACAAGGATATCTGTCAGTGGGACTGGTGTCTGCTGTGAAGGGGCTCGTGAGAATTACTATCTATAGACTTGACCTAAGAGAAGCACCATTTTTACTACACTCAAAGCCAGCAGGCCATCGTTAAAGAACACATACTATGTGCAAAGCTTCATTAGGGTTCTATCATGTTATCAGTAATGTGTTAATGGATTTACTTTTCAAAGTGGCAAGGGAATTGCAACAATCACTTACTGACAGCAGCTACATCAGGCATTGTGCTGGGGACACCAAGAGGAATCAGAGGTGTTCCCGCTTTACGGAACTTAGATGATGGTGTGAGAAAGAGAAACGCACAATGGAGCATGAGAGAAGAGGTTCCTTGTAAAAAGCTGTGTGAGTATAGAGAAGGGAATGATTAATTCTCTAGGGGGGCATCAGAAGGACTCACAAAAGAGCTGTGATATTTGAGCCATATCTTAAAGGATGGGTAGGATTTCACCAGGCAGGCAGGAGAAGAGGAAAGAGAATTCCAAGCAGAGGGAACAGCATGTGCAAAAGCTCATTAAACATGTTCAAGGGTTCTTTTTACCATCTCTTGAGAGGGCAAAGAAAATGGTGTGCCGCTATTGAGTCTGGATTCGTTCCTCATGGTTATATTGCCATTTTAAAATAGAACACATGATGTTTGAGGGCAGCTACAAAAAAGACCTGACAGATTTGAAAATTCTTATTAAGCCGTGATGTTTATCTAGTGTCTTGCACATCGCACGCCCTCAATAAATGCTCCGAATGAGGAGCCCGATATCTCTCTCCATTTATCAATTACTACTCTACCAAGGATCGGCTTGCAAAGCATAGTGTCTCCCATGACTTAGGAATGGGTGTTCACAGTTCCACTCTCTGTCACCCCAGCCTCCTCTACTCCTGAGAAGTGACTCTGTCACTGCAACTTAACTTTGTATATGACAAGCAGGGAAAACAGCCCTTGTCTTGCATCCTCAAGCAACACGGATTCCTTTTCGGAGTACCTTGAGAGAACTGAAATCCAAAACTGTGTCATTTGAAAAGAACAGTTCTTGTGTGGGTGTCCAGGAACTCTGCTTGAGTGATTCTGGCTCACAGATAGGTGTACCTCACATTTTAAACACCTTTTAAAATTTACAGTAGAACCTAAACATGATTGATCAAACGTTTTATAAGACAATAACAAATGTGAGTTGTCTGCACTGAACAGCCTTAACAGCATAACATGCTACTGTCTATTCTTTTTTTTAAGGAAGTGAAGATAAATTTTTATTATTTTTATAAATTATGAAATAGCCTTTAGAGTAGTAATAAATTTTTGCCTTGAAATTCACCCAGGAAGAGATGACAGAGAATGTAGTTAGGTATAAACCATTTGCAAATTATACACAAGTCCCCTTTGTAGCCCTTTTATCAGGTGTCTAGATCCAGTCTTTTGGAAAATTCCCAGCAGGGAATCTTGTTTCGTTGTGAGTCGAAAATGTATCTGAAATATGCTTCTTTAGTTTCAAACCTTAGCAGCTATCTGACTGGCTCTTTCAGGCCTAATTTCTACAGCTACACCTTTCCAGTAGCTACACAACCCAGCCTTAGACTGTGTTATCTTCCAGTCCCAGCACTGCGTCAACTCATTCCACAAATAGTGAGTGCCTCCTAAAGTCAGGCACCGTGCTAGGTTCGAAGAATACAGAAGTAACTAAGACAACGACATCTGCCCCCTGAACACCTTCAGCCTAGTGAAATGGCTCATAATCTTTTTTGGGTCATGATCCCTTTTGAAAATCTGATTCCAACTGGCTTGACATTACTTCAATATTAGGGTGGAAGCTTCCTATTTACCCAAAGAAAGGCAATAACTTTGTCTCTGGTGAATGAAGCCTTAAGAAATCCAGTGTAGAAGGTTATTCTTTCTAGACGTTAACCGTTATCTTCTTTTGGAGCCCGTAACGTGGTGGAAATTGAGGCAAATCCCAGTGTGAGATTCTGATCCTCTCCCTAGCGGTGGGACCTGGGGTGATTTACCCAGTCTCTCAGGAGCTCAGGTCCCTCATCCCTAAAATGGCGATCATCGCGCCCACCATGTGGGTCGGCTGTGAAGACTGAATGAATGGATGTGTATGAAGCACCCGCGCAAGATCAGCGCCACTGCCAGTGTGAGCGAGAAAGCTAGATTCTGAAGCCAGATCTTTCTGACTCAAAAACCTAGTTTCCCTGCTTCCTTGCAAAAGCTCAGAAAATACTGGATTACATTTCGGTCTCTCCAAATCTCCATAAGGGAGGGAAGAAATACCACAGCTGAAGAAACAAATGGATAGAAAGGGAGAAATATGCTAATTTGTTTAGAGACACTTAGGACATCTGTGACAAAGCTGACATCGACTCCAGAGCCTCAGTATCCTTTTATAGCTGTGGGCCCCAGCATGTTCCCTGCACAGTGGCACCCTTCCTTTCAGAAGCCTTTTTATTGACTATCACTGTGTGCCCAACATGGTCGTAGGCGCTTCTGGTGATTTAAAAGACATGATCCGTGACTTCTAGGAGCTAGTAGCCTAGTGGAGATGCAGAGCTGCACCTGACAAACAGAAAAATTCTCACACAGTCCATAAATAAGTATCCATACTGTAGCCTAAACTAACGGTATTCATCTGCTCTGGCTGCCATAATAAAACACCATTGATTACATAGTTTAAACAGCAGAAATCTATTTTCTCCAGGTTTTGCGGGCTGGGGTCCAAGATCAAGATGCCAGCATGGCCTGTTTCTGGTTGTGACTCCCTTCTTGGCTTTTGGTGGCTTCTCTTTGTGTTTTCACAGTGAGAGAAAGTGGTGGGGGGTGCTAGCTAGTGTCTTTTTATAGGGGCACTAATCCCATCATGAGGGCCCCAACTTCATGACCTCATATAAATCTAGTTATCTGTCAAAGACCCCATCTCCAAATAGAGTCGCATAAGGGTTAAGGGCTTCAACATATGGATGGGGGGGGGGGGGTGTAGTTCAGTCCACAGCACTAAGTAAGTTCTGGGCCCATGAGGGCGTGGCCTCTCTTTATTTCACTAATGTGTTTACTATTTCCAACACTGCTGATATTTTAAATCTTAATACATAGTATAGTCATTAAGGCTTTTTTTTTGGGGGGGGACAAGTTTAAATTGTACTCTAGACACTATAGTAACACTGCTATGGTTTGTACCCACATCAGCAGCTGTTTCTTGAACTGTTGCAATAGTGTAGTCCATTCATTCACTCAGCAGGTAGTGTGTGCTTATCTTGTGTCACACACTCAGGAATCCAGTGACTAAGAAGGTTGTCATGCGACAAGAGAAACAAAAGAGAATATGAACAAATGGGAATGCATCAAACTAAAAGCTTCTGCATGGTGAAAGAAACCATCGTTGGAATGAAAAGGCAGCCTACTGAGTGAGAGAAGATAATTGTAAATCATATGTCAGACAAGGGGCTAATACCCAAAATATATAAACAACTTGTACAACTCAACAACCAAAATATATACAACCCAATTAAAAAATGGGCAGAAGTTCTAAATAGGCATTTCACCAAAGAAGACACACAGATGGCCAACAGACGCATGAAAAGATGTTCTACATCGCTTATCATTAAGGAAATGCAAATCAAAACCACAATGAGATTTCACCTCACACCAGTGAGAATGGCTGTTATCAAAAAGTCAATAAATAATAAGTGTTGACAAGGATGTGGAGAAAAAGGAATCCTCATGCAGTACTGGTGGGGGTGTAAATTTGTGCAGCCACTTTGGAAAACAGTATGGAGTTGCCTCAAAAGATTAAAAATAGAACTAGAACAAAAATTTAAATCAAAAACTAAACTAAAAAAATAGATACCTTATCACCCAATATTCCCCCTTCTGGGTATTTACCCAAAGAAGTTGAAAATACTAATTTGAAAAGATATGCTCACCCCTATGTTCGTTGCAGCACTATATGCCATAACCACGATATGGAAACAACTCAAGTGACCAATGATGAGTGGATTCTTAAAATGTGCTATAAACGCAACACAATACTATCCAGTCATTAAAAAAAAAAAAAGATGAAATCTTGCCATTTTCAACAGCCTGAATGCACCTTGAGGGGATTATGCTGTCAAAAGGAAAAAACACAAATAGCATATGATTTCAGTCATTTGTGGAATATAAAGAAAAGTACAAGCAAAAAAGTGGTAGTTACCAGAGGAGAAGAAGGGAAGAGATGAGCTTGGTCGTGGATGGTCGTTGGACATTTAGTGGTGGGTGTGATGTGAAATGCAGTTTTATTGAGGTGAGACCCCCATATACCTGAAACTTAGAGTGTCATAAACTAATGTTAGCTCAATAAAAAGAGAGAGAGAGAGAGAAAAGAAGGTTGGTATGAATCCTGCCCATAAGTGGTTGCATTTTATAGCAGGGGGGGCAACATTAAACAACTCAATTATCAAGTATTTCAATCTAACTGAGATGAGCGCTACCAAGTAGCAGTAGCGGTTATGAGAGTATATGAAAGGGAAGGTGCCTAAACTGGGGTGGCAGCAGGGAGACTGCGGTGAGATGGAAACAGAGCCCGGCGTGCTGAGCGGTGACAGCTAGGCAGAGAGCCTGGAAGAAGTACTTTCGTGGTGGAGGAGAAACCCCTTGTCTGAAGGCCCAGGAGAGAACAGAGCAGTGCTCCTTTGAAGAACTGGGGGAGAGACCGTAGGGCTGGAGTTGAGAGATTCAGGGATAGGCGGTGAAATTGGAGAGGTAGTCCGGGGTCACTTATTACAGGTGAGGATTTGCACTTCTGAGTACCAAGTAATGGGCAACTATTAACAGGTTTTAAGCCAGCGAAAACTGATATCAGGTGTGTGTGAGACAGAGAGGGGTGATGAAGGGAGAGAGGGAGGGAGAGTCCATTCTGGCTGCCATAAACAATACCACAGACAGGGTGGCTTAAAGAAATTTATTTTCTCACAGTTCTGGGGGCTAGATGGCTTAGATCAAGGTCCAGCAGGGTCAGTTCCTGGGTAGAACTCTCCTTCTGGCTTGCAGACACTTTTCTTGCTCTGTGCTCATATGACCTTCCCTTAGTACATATGCACCAGGGAAGAGGGGAGAGGAGAAGGGAGTGGGAAGGAGAGAGAGAACGAGAATAGGCCAACATAATCCTATAGGGTCACAGCTCCATCTTTATGACATTTAACCTTAATTACTTTCTTACTCCAAATGTAGTCATATTGGGGCTTAGGGATTCAATATATGAATTTGAGGAGAACACAATTCAGTTTATAACTCTGTGTGTGTGTGTGTGTGTGTGTGTGTGTGTGTGTGTGTGTGTGTGTGTGTGTGTAATCACTCTAGCATTGCTGTAGACAATAGATTGGAGAGACACACCAATGGAACTAGAGAGACCTGTTAGGAGGCTGTTGTCTAGATTCCAAACATATTATGGGAGTAGAACAAACAAACTCATTGATATAGGGGTGAAAAAGAGGGAAGTATCATGGAGGACCTCAAAGGTTCTTAAGCAACTGAGTGGATGGTTGACTGATTAAGGGAATACCAGAAGAGGAAGTATGAATTGGGAATATTGGTACCACTCAACCGGCCTCCCACCCTCCAGATTTTTCCATCCATAATCTAGCCTACATTTCACGAATTTTTAAGCAATGCTACTTTAATCATGTTATCCCCCTGTTTCAAAAACACATGCAAACACACATACACACACAGTGCCAGTGCTTACAGGTCCCAAATTCCTGATGGAACACACAGGATCGATCTAGATTCGGCTCTTACCTATTTTTCTCACTATACCCCCCCTAGTCCTGCCCTGGACCATGCTTCTAGTCATGTCTTTGGCCAAGATATTCCTTCTGCCAGGAATGACCTTCCTCCCCACATGACTGCATGATGAAATCCTACTCTTCTTTCAAACTCCAACTCCTGTCATCTGTCTGTAAAGGCCTCCCTGGTAACCACTTTCCTCCACAGTTAATCACTTGTCTGAAATCCTATAGTACCACACACACATGGTTTCTGAGACCTTATCATATTGCACTGTAATTCATTTACTCATGTGTTTTCCCACCTAAACTAAATGAAATGGCAAAAAACTATGCCTGATACTTCTCTTCAGTTCCTAACACAGTGCCTGAAAACAAGTACTTAGAAATGACAATGATAAACTAAAAGGCTTCTGTGCAGTGAAGGAAATCATCACTTAAACAAGATGATACCCTATTGAATGAGAGGAAATATTTGCACACCATACATCTGACAGGGGATTGATGTCAAAGCTCTACAAAGAGCTCATACAAGTCAACAACAACAACAAATCGATCTAGTTTAAAAAATGGACAGAAGAACTAAATAGGCAATTCTGCAAATATGCAGATGGCCAACAGGCACATTAAAAAATGCTCAGCATCACTTATCAACAGAGTAATGCAAATCAAAACCGCAATGAGACACCACCTCACACCTGTGAAAATGGCTCATATCAAAAAGACCAGAACCAACTGGTGAGGTGCTGGTGAGGATGTAGAGAAAAAGGAAGCCTCTTACACTTTTGCGTAGACTGGTCCAGCCCCTATGGAAAACAGTATGGTGGTTTCTCAAAAGATAAAAAGTGGATCTGGCTTATGACCCAGCAATTCCAGTCCTAGACATCAATTCATACGGAAATATGCACTCCCCTGTTCAGCATTATTTATTATTGCCAAGCTATAGAACAACCTAAGTGCCCAAATACAGATGAGTGAATCGGGAAGATGTGGTACATATACACAATGGAATACTACTGGTTATCGAGAGATAAACTCTTGCCGTTTGTGGCAACATGGATGGAGCTGGAGAGGATTATGCTAAGTGTAATATATCAGAAGGACAAAGACAAATACTGGATGGCGTCACTTGTATGTGGACTATAGAGAATCCAAAGAGTCAGATAAAGACAAACTAAGAACTAACCCTAGAAAGTTGACTCTGGAACTGAAGCTCCCAGAACGGAGAGGGAAGAACGAAGTGGGGAGGGAGCACAATGGTCTCTGGCAGAGGACTATGAGTGTTTTGGTGGTGAGTACAGTGTGATGCCAACACCTGCAGGGGCAAATCATATACTTCTAACACACAAACAGTGATATCAGCCAACATTATGCAATAAAAAAAACGGTGATGGTGATAGCAAACTCGCATAGAGTGATTACTATGTGTTCAACACCGTTCTAGGTATTTTAAGATGCACTTACTCATCTGTATCTTCAACAGTTCTATTACTGATTTGCCCGATTTCACAGGTGATGTGCCCAAGTTGGCAGAATGAATAAGTGGCAGAGCCGGGATTCAGACCCAGGCAGGCTGACTCAGGAGCCAGGGCTC
>PVIJ01019456.1:0-23568 GCA_004024925.1 Scalopus aquaticus
TAGCAAAGGTATGGAAGCAACCCAGATGTCCAAAAATAGATGATTGGATCAAGAAGATGTGGTACATATACACAATGGAATACTATTCAGCATGGAAAGAAGATAAACACATGCAATTTGCAGCGACATGGATGGAATTAAAGGGGATCATACTCAGTGAAATAAGCCAGAAAGAAAGAGAAAAATATCGAATGGTTTCACTTATAACAGGACTATAAGGAAACCAAATAGGAGAGAGACAATCAGTGGGGGGAGGGGGGGGAGGGCTGAGGGAGGGAAGGAAAAGCGCACAAAATGGAATAGAAAAGAACACAAGGGACCATGGAGATGGATCACGGGTGAATTGGTGGTGGGCTACCCAAGGGGAATACAAAATGTAAAAGACATAAATAACAATAAAAATATATATTAAAAAAAAAGAAAAGAAAGAGATATATACAAAGGTGAGAAATGAAGAAACACTTCAAGAAATATCTGATACCATGAGGAAAGAAAATGTAAGAACCACAGGCATCCCAGAAGAAGAGAGAGAGAGAAGGGAACTGAAAAATAACTAAAAGAGGGCCTCCCTGGCGGCGCAGCGGTTAAGCACTGCGCTGTGGAGCTGTCGGCAGCGGCGACGCGAGTTCGACGCCTGGCCAGGGAGAATCCCACATGGCACGGCAGATCTCTCCTGCCTCACCCGCTGCTCCCCTCAGCAGTGTATTTTTGATCTGCCTGTTCTGCTCCCCACTCTGTCTCTGGTGAACCCTCTTGCTGCCCCATGCCACTGGCCTGTACCCCAACTTGTATGTATAAATAAATCTAAAAAAAAAGACTTTAAAAAAAATAATAACTAAAAGAAATATTGGGAAAAAAAATTCTAAACTTGAAGATAAAACTGAACATAAAAATACAGGAAGCCAAAAGAACACAAATTACCTAAACAAATAGAAATCAATGGAAAAAGTTATGATAAGACTTCCCAAGAGTAAAAAAACAAAAGAAAAATAATGAAGCTGATGAGGAAGAAGAAACATAACTTATAAAGGAAACCCAAGTAGAACTAGTATCAGATTGCTCTGAAGAAATATATAGGCAATAAAGTAAAGTGATACATTCAAATAACTCCAAAACAAACAAACAAAAATGCCAACCAAGAACACTCTACCATACAAAGATATCTTCAAATATGAGAGAAATATAAGGACACAGGATTTTAGGGAGTTTGCAACCACTAAACCTTCCCTTCAAGAAATATTGAAGGGGGGAAGAATTAGTAATTAAACCAAAGAGGAGTATACACACACAAAAAAATGAAACAAATAGAATCACAAAACTAAGGGCAAAATGGCAGTAGCAAACTTTCATGTATCAATAATCACTAAATATATAAATGGACTGAACTCACCAATAAAAATACAAATAGAATTGAGTTGATCAGGAAACAGAATCTAACCTTCAACTGTCTCCAAGAAACACAACTGAGCTCCAAAATAAGCATAGACTGAAAGTAAAGGCATGGGAAATTATTGTATAAGCAAATGGCACCCAAAGGAAGGCAGGAAGAGCCATACTTATACCAGATAAAATAGACTGGTAAAATATACCAGATGAAATAGACACTCTGTATGGGTCTTCCCAGTAGAGTGCTAGAGACTCTATCTCCTTATCTCTTTAAAAAAAAAAAAAAAAGAAAAAAAGAGCTGAACTTAAATCTGCATACCTGAGTATCTGAGTTTACTGTGAACTCAGATAAACTAGGTAAACTCCCTCAAAAGCCTTCCTCTTTCTTCCCCAAATTCCCTTGTCTTAGCTAAGCTATTTAAGATGACCTCTGAAGTCACATGGAATTAATCAGTTTTGTTGGCTCTCTCTCCCATGTACACAGGAAGTATACATGTTGTCATTAAACTTCTTTTTGGCCTTTTTCTCTTATTGATCTATCTGATGTTTGTTTGATTTAGAGCCTAGAAGAACCCAAAGAAGCACAAATGATTTCGTTTGCATCCTGACAGACCCAACATCTAGCACCCCAACTACTAAGATTTCTAAATAATACCAGACCCCAAAGCAACTACCTTTGAAGGCCAATAGCGCTTGAGTCCACCAAACTCATAAGACTATAGCAAAAATCAGAAATTTCTTAAGGTGCTCCTTAAAGACTATACCTCCTGGGCTCACAGCAGTGGCAGCAGACAGAAACATGTATCTCACAATATTTTCCTTTTTAATAAATTTACATATCCTAAAAGCTATAACCTTAGAGTCAGATTTCTAATTTAAAAAAAAAACGTCCAAGGGAATACTGAAATCCTCTCTAGGAGATGGTGGACAAGATCTTTGAGTTCTTCCTCTGCCCTACTCCAGGTAAGAGATGTTGCCTCAAAAGCAGCTATGCACATACCTGGTACCTGGTTTTAGTAGCTTCTACCAGGAAACTCACTCCTTGAAAGCCTAACTATAGTGATCAGCAGGGCTTTTATTTGTAGGTTAAACAAGATTGTAGCAAATGAAGGAACTGTTTTTAACCAGCTATCCATCTAAGCTCAACAAAGAGAGAGCATACAAAAATGTCCAATCCCAGTCTTCCCCAGAGGTGTCTTTCATACTTTATAAATTGAAGCTTGAGAGTCAGATGGACTTAAAAACATATACAAAACATTTTACCCAAAAGCAACAGAATTCACATTCTTTTCAAGCACACATGGGACAGTTCCCAGGATAGATCATAAGTTAGGACAAAACACAACTCTTAATACATTTTCTGAAATCATATTAAGCATCTTTTGCAACAATTGTATAAAAGTAAAAATTAATTACAGGAAGAAATCAGAAAAATTTACAAATATATGAAAATTAATCAACATATTCCTGAAAACCAGTGGATCAAAGAAATAAAAAATACATTCAGCAAAATGAAAGTTGAAATATAACATGCCAAAAATGTGATGCAGCAAAAACAGTGCTAAGAGGCAAGTTGATGGAGATAAATGCCGACATCAAGAAGCAAGAAAAATCTCAACTTCACACTTCAAGAAACTAGAAAAAGAAGAACAAACGAAGCCTAAATTTGGTAGAAAGAATGAAATAATGATCAGAATGGAAGGAAATCAAATAGGGACCAAAATGACAATAAAAAGTTCAATGAAACTAAGAGTCGTTTCATCGTAAAGGTTTGCTAGACTCACTAAGAAAGAGAACTCAAGTTAATAAAATCATAAATTAAAGAGACATTACAACTAATACCACAGAAATGTAGAGGATCAAAGGGTATATTATTAACAATGATCTGCCAACCTAGAAGAAAGTATATAAATTATAAGAAACATACAACCTTCCAAAATTGAATCATGAAGAAATAGAAAATTTGATAAAACAACTTTACTAATAAAAAAATTTAATTGTATGAAAACTTCAACCTTTTTAAAATGTAGCCCAGGCAAACCTTATCAGAGGAATGGACTACGGCACTAATATTTCAAGAAGCCAACAAGAAAAACTGATTTAAAAAAATTGATAAAAGTAATTTTTTATTTTGTGACCCCTCTACTTGATTGTTTTTACCTTATGACTCCACTAGACCATTACCTCATCCATTGCCTCATTCTCCTTTACCTCATTCTTTTTCTTTCTATAAGAAGCCCCTAAGCTTTGTCCTTACTTAGGCTGCATTTTTAATTTCTTACCTGATTTTGTGCTACCCAAGATGCTATTTTTGGTTGCCACATAAAGGCACTTTTCCTTTTTAATGGTCTCCTTGATTTTTAGATTAACAATCAGTAACTAAACATCTCTCAAAAAACAAGAGACCAGAGCAAGGAGGGTTCAATAGTGAATTCCACCAAACATTTAGAGGAAAATTATTACCAATCTCACTCAAACTCTTCCAAAAAAAAAAGGAAGAAACACTTTCAAACTCATTTTACAAAGCTAGTATAATAAGCAAAGGATACAAGAAAATATAAACCTATATTCCCCTATTAACACAGATACAAAAATTCTTAATAAAATATTTACAGACCAAATTCAGCAGTACATTAAGAACATCATACATCATGACTGAGTAGGATTTATTTGAGGGATATAAGGATTGTTAGACCTACAAGTCAATCAATGTGATAGATCACATTAATAAAGTAAATGACAAAAATCGTAAGATAATATCAGTAGATGCAGAAAATAAATTTGACAAAATTCAAAATCTATTTATGATAAAACCTTCAACAAAGTGGATTGAGAAGGAATGTGCTTCAGCAAAATAAACCCACAGCTAACATCAAACTCAATGGTGAAAATTAAAAAGCTTTTCTTCTACTGTCAGAAACAAGACAACAATGTCCATTTTCATCACTTTTACACAACTTAGCATTGGAACTCCTAGCTAAAGAAATAAGGCAAGAAAAAAGAAATAAAAGGAATTTTTATAAAGGAGAAACAAAACTGTCTCTGTTTTAAGATGACCATATTATATATAGAAAATCGTAAAGACACCATCAAAAACTGCTAGACTAATACATTAAGTCAGTAAAGTTGCAGGACGCAAAATCAACATATGAGAATCTGTTCTGTTTCTATACACTGATGACAAACTATATGAAGAAGAAATTAAAATAATAATCCTATTCATATGTCAAAGGATAAAACCTGACTCCTACTACATCACTCACAACAATTAACTCTGAGGGGATTAGAGACTTAAATTTAGACCTGAAATCACAAAGCCCCTACAAGAAAATAAGAGCAAAAAGCTCTTTGATGAATGTTTGATGGGGTTTGGCAATGTTCTTTTGCAAATAACATTTAGGAGCAAGGAAAACAAATATAAGACAAATGAAAATACATCAACTAAAACACTTATGCAGAGAAAAGAAAACCATCAACAAAACAGAGAGCCAATATACACAACAGAAAAATATCTGAAAATCATATCTGAAAGGGGTTGATATCCAAAATATAGAAAGAATTCATAAAACTAACAACAAAAACAAAATAATCCATTTTTTTAAAAAAACGTACAAGAAGTCTGACTAAACATTTCTCAAAAATGATATATGGATGGTTAACAGATACATAACAAGG
The DNA here is from genome assembly GCA_004024925.1 of Scalopus aquaticus. NCBI lineage: Eukaryota > Metazoa > Chordata > Mammalia > Eulipotyphla > Talpidae > Scalopus > Scalopus aquaticus. Next base: position 5,062 of record PVIJ01019456.1, read on the forward strand.
TGCTCAACATCACAAGTCATCAGTGAAATACAAATCAAAACCACAATAAGAAATCACCTCACACCTGTTCAAATGGCCCATCATCAAAAATACAAGATATAACTAATACTTTTGAGGATGTGGCAATAAAGAAACCCCTGTGCTTTCTTTGTGTAATTGTGGACTGATATAACCATTTTGAAAAGCATTAAGCAAAATGCCCAAAAGATTAAAAACAGTTACTATATGAAACACTATTCCACTTATGGAAATATATCCATAAGAAACTGAACATAATTCAATAAGATATCTGCTATTTGCAATAGCCAAAACAGGGAAAACAATCTAAGTATTCATCAACAGTTGAATGGATAAAGACACTACAAGACAGATGTTTGATAGATAGATAGATAGATAGATAGATAGAGACATATATACATATATACATTATTTTTCTCACTGTGTTTGTGTGTGTGTGTGTGTGTGTGTGTCATCAGCCATTAAAAATTAAGAGAAATTCCTCATTTGTGACATCATAATGAACAGGGCAATACATTCAATAAAGAAATAAATTTGACAGAGAAAATATTGTTATATCTCACTTATATGTAGAATTAAAGAAAACAAACAAAGATCAGATTAATAGTTGACAAAAATGGGGGTAGTGATAAGGAAGAATTAGTGGAAGGCAGTCAAAAAGTACAATCATCCAGTTATAAGATCGTAAGAGTTCCCATCATAAATCATAAAGACAAGCCTTCTTTCTTATTCCACTTTTTATTGTACCTATATGAAATGATGGATGCTAACTAAACCTATTACAGTAATCATCTCACAATATATATGTCAAAGCATTATGGTATACACTTTTTAAAGGTTATGTGTACAAGAACTGGAGTGTAGGCCAGAGGTGTGGGGCGTGAGAGGATTCACCAGAGAGCTGGGAGCAGAACAGGCAGATCAGAAGAATCGCACTGCGGAGGGAAGCAGCGAGCAAGGAAGAAGTCTGCTGCACGATGTGGAAATCTCCCTGGCCAGGGATCAAACTTGTGCTGCAGTCAGACAGCTTCATAGGCTGAGACTTAACCCATTACACCGCCCGGGAGACCCTACACTTTAAACTTGTACAATAATATAACAATATATGAATTACATTTCAATAAAACTCGTGAAAAAGGAAACAATCCTATTTACAATTACACGAAGAGTAAAATACAGGCCTCCCCGTGGTGCAGTGGTTAGGTGCCCCGGTGTGTAGCTGTCAGCAGCAGTGTTGTGAGTTCCACACCTGGAACTTTCTTTAAATAAATGTTTACTTTAAATATTTATTTAAATATTTTTTTAAGATTTATTTATTTATGCATACAAGCTGGGGTACAGGCCAGAGGCATGGGGTGGTGAGAGGGTTCAGCAGAGACAGAGTGGGGAGCAGAACAGGCAGATCGACAGAAATACACTGCTGAGGAGAGCAGCGGGCAAAGCAGGAGAGGTCTGCCACGCCATGTGGGAATCTCCCCGCCCAGGCATTGAACTTCTGTTGCGAACTTGTTTTGCCACTGCCGACAGTTCCACAGCGCAGTGCTTAACCACTGTGCCACCAGGGAGGCCTAAATATTTATTTAAATAAATAAATCTTTAAAAAAAAAAGAAGAGTAAAATACTTGGAGATAAAAATTAAAAAGGAGGTGGAAGATTTGAACATTGAAAACTATAAAACATTGCTGGAAAAAACTGAAGAAAACAGAAATAAATGGAAACTTATTACATGCACATGGTTTGGAAGAATTATATTATTAAAGTAGTCTGACTGCCCAAAGAGATCTAGAAATTTTATATATACATCAATTCACCCATGACCTATCTCTGTGGCCCCTTGTGCCCTTTTCTACTTCATTTTGTGCCCTTATTCTCCCCCACCCCTCACCCTCCGAGTGTCTCTCTCCTATTTGGTTTCCCTGTAGTCCCGTTACAAGTGAAACCATTCGATATTTTTCTTTCTTTCTGGCTTATTTCGCTGAGTATGAGCCCCTCTAGTCCCATCCATGTCGCTGCAAATTGCATGTGTTTATCTTCTTTGAATGCTGAATAGTATTCCATTGTGTATATGTACCACATCTTCTTGATCCAATCTATTTTTGGACATCTGGGTTGCTTCCATACCTTTGCTATTGAAAACAGTGCCGCAATGAACATACAGGTGTATGTATCCTTTTGGATTAGTATTTTTGTGACCTTTGTGTTTAGAAATTGGTTGCAATCCCAATTCAAAATTCCCTGGGACTACAACTGAGGGGGTAAGCCAAATACTGTACAAAAATGAGCACAATGAAAGAAAATAAATAATGTTAAAAAAATTCCAATGGCATCCTGAACAAAAAATAAACAATTCTAAAATTTGTATTGAGGCACAAAAGATCCCAAACAGAAAAGCAATCTTGACAACAACTAACAAAGCATGAGGCATCACTCCTCCTGATTTCAAGCTATATTACAAAACTATAGTAATCAAAACAGGGTGGTATTCAGTAGAAAAACAGACGCATAGATTATTGAAACAGAAAAGAGAATCCAGAAACAAACTCATGCACATATAATCTATTAATTTATGACAAAGGAGCAAAGAATATGCAATGGGGAAAGGCTACTATAATAAATGATGTTGGGAAAATTGGACAGCCCCATTGAAAGAATGAAACTGGACTGCTATCTTATACCATATGCAAAAAGAATAACTATAAATGGATTAAAGACTTGGAGGTAGTCATAAAATCTCCTAGAAGAAAAGATAAGCAGAAAGCTCCTTAATTGTTACTGGCACTGAATTTTGGAATGACACCAAAAGCAAAATTAACAAAGGAAAAACATACAAGTAGAACTAAGTCAAACTTAAAATCTTAAAGAAAACCATCAACAGCATGAAAAGACAACTTACAGAAAGGAGAAAATATTCACAAATCATCAGATAAGGAGTAACACCCAAAATATATAACTCATACAACTGAAAGACAAAAATGCAAAAATCAAAGTAATAAATAGCAGAGGAATTGAATAGACACTTTTCCAAAGACATACAAATCACCATCAAGTACGTGAAAAGCTGTTCAACATCACTAATTATCAAGGAAATGTAAATCAAAACTGAGATATCACCTCACACCTGTTAGATGGCTATTATCAAAAAGATAACTGTTGGCAAGGAAGTACAGAAAAGGGAATCTTAATGCACTTTTGGTGAAAATGTAAATTTATGCAGCCACTATGGAAAACATTACCGATCCTCAAAAAATTAAAAAAGCATTACCTTTTTCTCCACATCCTCATCAACATTTGGTGTTTTTTATTTTTTAATATGTGCCATTCTCACTGGTGAAGGTGGTATCTCATTGTGGTTTTGATTTGCATTTCCCTGATTATAAGTGATGTTGAACATTTTTTCATATACCTGTTGGCCATTTGCATTTCCTCTTTGAAGAAATGTCTATTTAGCTCTTCTACCCATTTTTTAGCTAGATTGTTTACTTTGTTTTGGTTGAGTTGTGTGAGCTCTCTGTAATCAGGGTGAACTGGTGGTAGGAATTTGTTGGGGACTACACCCGAAAGGGGAAAGCAAACATTGTACAAAAATGAACAATACACACACACACACACACACACACACACACACGTATGTATATGTATATGTGTATGTGTATGTATATGTATAATTTTTTAACAATAGCACTACCATAGGACCCAGCAACCCACTTTCAAAGAAAATGGAAATAGGATATTGAAGATATATCTGCACTCCCATGTTCATTGCTGCTTACTCACAAGAGCTAAATAGGGCTAGACCTGATTAGTGTTTGGAAGGGAAAAAGAAATACAGCATGATACCACTCTGTGTAAAATCCTTTCTTAAGTTAAATTCTTAGAAATATAGTTTCCAGGGGTTGGGAGTAACGGAATTAAGAGGAGACTAGTAAAAAGTATAAAATTTCAGTTATAAAATGAATAAGGTCTGAGGGCCTAATGAAAATATGGTGATTATAATTTATATCACTGCTGTGTGACTAAAAATTGCTGAAAGAGTAAAAGTTAAATGTTCTTATACTAAAATAAGTACATATGAGTTGATGGATGTTTTTATTAATTTGATGAGGAAGTCCTTTCAAACTGTGTACACATATAAAAGCACAAATACATTCACTTTAAATATATTACAGTTTTATTAGTCAATTACACTTCAATAATCTTAAAAAATTATGAAGGTCATCAAAAATGAGGAAAGTCTAGGAAGCTGTGACAGGAATGTGACTACTAAATGCACTGAGTAATCACTGACGGGATTCTGGAGTAGCAAATGAACATTAATTAAAAACTGACAAAATTCTTATAAAGTATGGAATTTGGAATTTAATATTGAGGAAAGCTGAAATTTGGTGAGGGGTGTATAGGAAATCTCTTTATTATCTTAACAACATTTGCATAAATCTAAAGTTACTCCAAAATAGAGGTCCTTTATTTTAAAAAAAGATATATTAGGATTCTTAAAATAAAGGTTTCAAACAATCTGTGCACATGACATGAATTAATATAAGATCTTAGGGAATGAGAAAACTTAGAAATAAACAAGTCAAGAAATCATGTGCTTCTTGGGGATACCTAATAATCAAAACTGTCTGTCTTTAAGGGGATTTTGGCAGTCTTGACAAATTCCCTGCTGCAGAGTGTCTTACAGTTTCTGATTTAGTTAGAAGCTAAATAAATAATTAATAGATACAGACATTGCAGCAAATTAGACCAAAGTACTCAGAGACAATAAAAAAGTTAAAGCTCTCCTCTTGACTAACTAAGACTAACATATTAAGATCGAAGAAATTTTGCTACAAACATGAAAGCATTAGATATTACATAGGTTATTAAAATACCCAAGCAATCCCTATTTTCCAAGTACTATGAAAATCAACCTGTGGATGATTTAAATGAAGCCTTGGCAGTTATATTTTCCATACGACATTTAATCATAACCCTGTGAATGCCTTTTCAGTAAGTTCTTAAGGTGTTTCAATTCCACTGAATTCTTACTGCATTTAACATCTATAGCATTTATCTGACATGTAGTATATACCACCTTGTTCTTTTACTCATATATGTAAGTCCTGCCTCCTTAAGCATTTATTTATTTATTCACCATTTCAATAGTCAAGTCAATTAGTATTGAATGTCCACCAGGCACTGTACTAGATGTTATGAATAAAAAATTGTTATTCTCAGTCACCATTGAGAACAAAAGATAAACTATTTAAAAAAAGTGTTAAGTGCTATAACACACACCTACCCATGATACTATGGAGCCATAGAGTGGGGCATGTGACCAGGCCTATGGTTCAGAGATGACAGCTTTGTTAACTTCTGAAGGATTAGACTATAAGCAACCTGAGGACACAGGCCCAATCATAGGCATTTTAATCTTTCAAAGTCTTTCAGTTTCTTACAGAGAGCAGAAATTGAAATGTTTTTCAATTATGGTCAAATAAATATCAATAACAAGGTCTTTTTCTACTGTATTTTACCTGTGCATATTTTTGGTTATTTATATTCAACATATGAGTGAAATTACCTGATATCTATCTTTCACTTTCTGACTTATTTCACCTAACATAATCACCTTGAAGTTCACCCATTTTGTCCCCAATGCCACAATTTCATTTTTGATGGCTGAGTAGTATTCCATTATCAATTGTCTTGATCCATGTTATTGCTATTAATAGCTTTTGTTTTTTACATTAATTTATTTTCAAATTTTATATTAATTTTGCTCTACTAGAATAAATTAAATTTGTTATAATACATTATCAGTACATAAGATGCGATTCACTCATTTTTCTAGTTGTACCTTTACCTTTGTCTAAACAACCAGCTCTTTAAAGACAGTGTTCTTGGGCCTCCCTGGTGACACAACAGGTTAAGTCTCATCACTATGAAGCTATCAGCAGCCACTGCAGCATGAGTTTGATCCCCAGTCAGGGAGCTTCCAACATGGCGCAGCAGACCTATCCTCCCTCACCTGCTGCTCCCCTCAGCAGTGTACTTCAGTAGATCTGCCTGTTCTGCTCCCCATTCTTTCTGGTGAATTCTTTCAACACCCCACACCTCTGGCCTAAACCCCAGTTCTTATATGCATAAATAATAAATCTTTAAAAAATAAAAATAAAGAGTGTTCTTATACTATTTCACATTTTTCTGTATTATTCATAGTACTTTAATCACTTAAATGTATTTATAAAACTATAAACATCTTGAAGGGGAGAATCCTGCTGTAGTTTTTGTATATTCTCCACCGTTTAGAATATAGTACATGATACATAAATGCTTATTCAATGAAAGTATTCATAATCTTCTAATAAACTGTATTTCACATAAAAGAAAGTCTCAAATAAATATCTGTTGGTGATCAATTTGCCAGTTAATTCCTTTTTATTTCAATGAGTTCCTTCTTCTCAACCCACTTTCTTATGTTATTGCCAGATCAAACCTAAGAATTTATGGGCAGGAGCACATTAAAAGCTCAAGACAGAGAAACAGTATGTTTACAAGGTTCATGGTCTCCTTTAGAGACTAAAGGATCATCTATATTACCCAACAGCCATGCCAATCCCATGATACCCAGTCAGGTCGTTCAAGGTGGGCCCACTTCACATGTTCAAAAGTAGTGAGATTTTCCAATTGGATAAGTCTACCAGAAAGTTTTCCATACCCTTCATTCTTCTCCACAAATTTAAGGGATTGTTTTGTGAGGTTAGAAATTTGGATCATTCTTCTACTCCTGAGAAAAACTGAAATGTGCTTTTTAAGTAAAAAGGTCTGTTTCTAAAGAAGAGTTTGGCATTTCAACTGTACCTCAACATTTATGTTGTACTCTGACCTCTCACGGCACATTTGAGAAGGCATGCACCTTAGTCGGTCAGTAACTTTAAAGGCCCCCACTCCCCCCCACCCCCATACACTGGAAATATTTCTGAAATCTAACCACAGACTCTACCTCTGTCTACTATGCTGTCAGACTATTCCATATGAGGACATGCCATTATACTACTGCTAAATCAGAGAGTTTAAAAGCTTCATCAAATCTCTTGATATTTTGAGGTAAAATAGAAGAACTAAGAACTGTTACATAGGTTTAAACCTGAGATAGAGAAATATATAAAGAAAAGTACACACTTCTAGAGAAACTAGCCAGGTATTGGTATATGACTATAATAAAGAAAAGGGAAAACAGAATCTTAAATTCAATAATCTTGAACTTCTCAAATTAAATGTATTACATATGATATATTACAGACTGATTATGTTAAAATAAGTCAATATACCACACCCAACAGAGTTCAAAGAAATCAATGGCCATTCAGAACAAACTGAAATGTCAGTTCACAGTGAGGTAAGTCCATTAGTGGAATATGTTACCTATAGCAGTGATAAAACAGTAAGGAACACATCACCCAGATCCATTAGAACCCATTCAAGATACATCTAAACTTTCACTTCTTGACTGATGAGTGAGAGAGGCTGATAGTCCTGTCTAGGTTCTGCCTGTTCTGTTTATCAAAAATCATGGGAAGTCATGCTAGAAAACGTTAATGTTCTTAAAATTTTGTCAGGCTAAAACTATACAGACTCAAATAATACATAAACACAGAAAAGGGTATTTTTTGCTTCTTTGTTTTTTTGATTGATTTTTAATGGAACACTTTAAAGGTTCTTTCCCTTAGGCTGAACTTTATCTTTTGGTGCTTTACTGATCTGCTCTGTGGGATGTGATACTTTCATGACACAGCTCTGTGGGACATAAATGGTGTTACATAATATAAGCCCAGACCATGATGACCAAGTTTGCTCCGATCCATTTATTCTTTGCTCATCTTGTGAATAATTGATTCCAGGAGGCAAGTGTGTACTTGGCATTTATTTACTATTCACTGGTAACACTATTTAAGCAGATACAAATTCACACTTAGAGGGAGGCTTTTTGTTTTTTTAAGTGAGGCCTTAAACAAAGCAAGATACTAAAGTTCACTACAAATGTGAACATTAAGGATTCTCTCACTCTTTACAAATGTTCTCTTCTGCTTCTCTTTCCATTTTAAATAAGGCTTTCTGAACCACCATGCAGATAAATGAAATATCGCTTAATTCCACTAGCACAGAGCTGGGAAGGAAAGCAGTGGTTAGGGATGGTGTAAGGATCTGGTGTCTGCTTCAGAGACCACAGACAGAGTGGGAGCAAGAAGAGGCAACCTCAAAATGGCCAGGCAGGGGATATTCCAGGGTCAATGAGTCTACATCAGAGTTAGGCCCCCAAAAGATGACCCACAGGCAAGGAAAAGAGGCAGCCATATAAGCCTGGGGCAATGAGCTGGTCTTGCTGGCAAACAGGCTCAGATACTTCGAGACTATATCGCAGAGAGCCAGATCTTGGGGTGAAGTGTGAGAGAGCTCAGCCAGAGAGTTAGGCAACACCTCAGAAGAAACTATAACTGCAGGATCTGTGTTTGAGCACGTAATATGAGCCACACACTCCACTGTGCTTTATGTGCTATGGTCATCCTAACGAGCCAATCGTGAATGTTCCCTTTCTCTTCCTTCTGGTTCTTGATTCAATACCCCTGCCTTACCCCTTTTGACTCAAGTCTTGGCCATGAAATTTTCTTTGGTCAATAAAGTTAAGTGAAGTGGATGTATCATTTCTGGAGAGAAACCCAAAGGCATTACATGAATCATCAGCTTCCCTCTAGCAGCCTTGACAATCATGGAAACAAGTATGAGGATGGCACTTCTATTGGAAAAATCCTCAGCGTAGGGGTTGTGTGCCTCCCAATTTTTATCTTGAAACCTATTTCCCAACGTGCCAGCATGTGGAGGCGGGACCTTTAGGAGGGAATAGGTCACAAAGGTAGAACAGTCATCAACTGCACAGAGACCTTACGTAAATGACCCAGGGAGCTCTGTCACCTCTTCTACTAAATGAGGATACAGCAAAAAGGCAGCTGTCTATGATACAGGAAGTGGTTGGCACCAGACACCAAGTATTTTCGCACCCGGGTCTTGTATTTTCCAGGCTCCAGGACTATCACAAAGGAAAGTTCATTATCTGTAAGTCTACGGTATTATGGAATAGCAGTTCAAACTGACTAAGTCACCTGTCAACCTACACAGACGAGAAGCATGAGGGAAAAGTAGACTTTTTGGTGTTGTGCCCCTGACTTAAGGAGCTGTGTGTCATTGCAGTATCGATATGAATTGTATCCTTGCCAGCAAGTCTGCAACTCTGTTAAGGAGAAATACGAGAACTTTGCCTAAGATTATGTAGTTAATAAGAGTTGAAATTAGAGTCTAAACCTGTCTGTCTAACCAGAATCTTACTCTTAACCACACTTTGGTAAGGGTTAATTTAATAGGCAGGAGAAAAAATAAAGTCTCCCACATTCATAAATAATATCCGGAAACCTCACACACACAACTGACTTAAAACCAGGAAACAGAGCAGAGTAGCCTCCATAACCTTTGTCACTTTATAAAAAAGAGAAAGAAGTTCAAAAAGGGCTGATATCACCAAAGGACATCAGCCTAATGTTACACTGTCCTTTGGGAGAGTCAAACCATATTAAATGGTTATGCTCAAAGTGACCCAGCTCCTGGGAAGCCTCACAGAGTGAGGTGGGTTAGTGTCCTTTGCTTGCTAGACCATAATTCTTCACTTTTACAGTATACTCAAAGTAAATACAGGCTTCTCAGAAGAATAAAACTTACAATATTTCTCAAACTTAATGTGGTCTAAAGTCATGAGTTTTATGAGGCAGAACATGAAACTAAAGATTCTAAGGAACCCAAGCACTATTTGCAGCTGTTATAATAAGGCAATGTTCTATGTATGGCTAGCAATTTTACTTTTTCCTAAAATTTTCAAGTGGAGTTCAAAGTCCAGAATTCACTGCAACTTTTGCAACTTTCCTTGCATCTTCTAATGATGACTTAGGAATGGAAGAATTCTCTCACATATATTTATTTTTTTAATGGCTTGTTCATCTTACATACTGAGCAACAAATGATAGGAATCAAATTTAAAGAGAGATTGCAAGTATTCCCATTCTTGACCAGTTTATATTAATTTTCTCTTGTCAAAACTAGGGATTGGTCTTGCAGTTGTTAAATGAGAAAAGATAAATTATTCTCTCTTCTAACGAAGTGGGTGGAATATCTTCTTTGGCTGTTGCTTCGCATCATCTTACTGACTTTCAGAATAAGCAATGCCACTGAATTCTGGCCAGAGTCCACATACTGCCACATTTCATTTCAGGGAATTCCATTATTGCTGAATATGTGTCATTTGAAGCCATCAATTATTTATGCCCTTAATACTAGATTGTTTTTTAAAGCAACAGTAAAATAATAGTAGGTTGCGTACATGCATATGCTCATTACCGTAACAACTCATTTTATGACCTAATAAAAACCATAGTTATTCATTTGATTAACAGATCAAGGCTTTTCTTTTTACTACCATACATCACCTTTTAATTTCATATAACACACTCATCCTAACTTCTGCGATATCTAAATCAGAAGGTGCCACATATGTTCAGAATGTTGCCTTTATTAAAGTCAACATTACATTCTTATGCTTTGTATAAAAATAATACGCTAGAGGTTATATTCATTACGGGTTTTTAAATTTCAAATATCTAATTAGAAAATAATATCAAACTATCTAAAAAATCACAGTGTATACAACATGATATATATTATAAACATGCAGAGCTTGAATTCAAATATACATTTTATGCTAATTTAATTTTCATAGCACATTCATAACTATTATCTCATGTAAAATGTTTGTAGATACTTCTAAGGAGCAAGATAATCTCCCAAAAAAAATTGGGAGCAAAGCCCCCCTACTAACTGAAAGCAAGGACAGAAGAGAACATCATAACACAACATACAAGTCTCAAGTAATTGGGAAAGCAAACAAAAATGCTATGCTTATTTAAATAACAAATGAAGTAAGTAACTGTTTTTAAATAAATGTAATACTCTCTAGTGGGGCATCTAAGCTAAAAGGAAAACACAGATCTTCATATGATTTCAAACAACCAGACTGTCCTTTTCTTGGCCTCTAGTGTGGGGAGGGTTAGGACAGCAAAGCATCCTATACTCATCTAGAAAAGTGAGGAGAGGCTTCTGCTGGTCCACCCTGGTATGAGCTAATACTTTCAATGAAAACCAAAAGTGATAAACCATTTAAGTACATGATATAAAACCTCTGTGATTAAAGATGACAGTTATAGAAGTTTGCACTATTCATATTCAGTAAGAGAATAAAGGAAATGGATCAACTAAAAGCACGGGCTATAAATGAACACACATTCAGAGTCAAACTAAAATCTAAGAGATATTGTGAAGAGACCATTCTAAAGTCAAACAGCATCGAGTCAAATTACAAGAAGATGCTATTTGCCATTCCCCCTCCCCCCTTTAAGCTAATAAAATCAAACCCTGTTCCTTAGCTAATTCTGGAACTGGTATTTTTAAGTGGATACTATCGCCTTTCAAACAACTTGCCATCCTAGAAATCTGCAGTTATTTCCATGGTCTTGAGGACCTGGATACTCTTTTGATATTAAGAAATCGTTTTCCATACACAGGAGAGAGAGCCTTATCCTCAATTTAAAGCTTTAAACTCCAGCTTTAAGTAACTTAATCAGGCCCTCAGAAAAAAAGATATAGACGTTCATTCCTTTCGGACTGTAAAAAAAATAACCCTTTGCAAGCTTCCTCCTAGGGAGCTGGCTGTTGCTGCAAACCGAGAAGAGAAGCGCACAGGGGGCGGATGGGATTCATAACGGTGCAGCGGTAGGAGGAGTGTGAGTTCCAGAAGTTCTCCTTCTTATCTTTTTATCATAATTGGCGATGTGACCCAAATACAAGGAAACCTCCACATTCCATTAACAGACTCAATTTGGATTATGCAGTTCCTCGGGAATAGCATCCTCTACTTAGCTAGTTTTACTGTACTTCTGAAATGATTCTTTTGTTTCATTTTTACAGTTGATTTAAAGAGATGCCAACGGTTCCGATTTTTTTTTTTTAACGTGTGGATCCACTAAAAGCCTTTTTAGAGGGACTTTATTTTCCGCGAGAATGACGAGTCTTAGGTACTCAGCCCCAGAGCCGCTAGCGCACGGCATGAAACCCTCACTCTTTGGGAGTGGAGATCCTGGCACGCCAGTCACCACCCTCCAGATCGCGGGTTCCTGGGAAGCGGGACGATCTGCGCGCACTATGGCGTTTCTCCTTGCATTACGCAAACCCCTCCCTAGCTGGGCTCAAGTAGAGAGGGTCGCCAACCTCTTATTCTAGCAGACTCTGCATTGAATTCCAACCACTTGCGAGTGGGCCCAAGCTGGGTCGCTGGCGGAGACAACTTTACGGATTCATTTATCTGTTAGTTTCTAAACAGAGTAAAATAGTCCCACAGACTTAAGCAAACGCCCCCCTAAAGCGCATCACTGTGCAAAGTCGGGGTTCTTAGAGGCCATGCTTGTGACAGTTTCACTTTTTTCTCAACCCTCAACCAAGATCACATTGCAAATGAACCCTACAGTAGTAAGCCCACGGGGAGTCCTAGGTGTGACCGGGGCCAAGCAGTGCCTGGAAAGGAACCCCACACCCACTCCCCCAGGCCGGTCATTTACAAGAACATGGAGGGGGTGACACCCAGGATCCCAAGGAGGACGCGGATACTCTTGCCCCCCCAAGTTGGGCCACCTGTCCCCCGCATCTGGCCCAACCGCCCGGCGCACACTCGGGCAACCACCGGAGAGAGGTGGGTGTGAGTGCGGCAGGTGAGGGAGAGAGGCCCCGGAGAACTAGCTGCCCTTACGTGCTCCAGCTTGTCTTTCCTTCGGAGCCAGACGCTGGCGCTGTAGTCCTGCTGCTTGACGCTGCTGTAGAAGTTCGCGCCCACTCGGGTCAGGCTGGGAGAGGGCTCCTTGGGGCGGCTTTTGAGCCTCATCTGCTCGAAGCCCTCATGGGGGGAGGCTGAGAGCCACTCGTGCTGCCGGATCTCCATCCTGACATGACCAGGCGGCGGGCGGCACGCAGCGGGCTCAGTATGGGCGCGGGGGAGCAGGGCACAAAGAGACCGAGCAAGAGCTGGAGAAGGATCGACCGGACGCGGGAGGCGCGGGAAGGGCAGGGAGCCGAGTGCTGGCTGGGAGCGCGCAGCGGGGCGGGAGTCTCCTAGTGCGGGAGAAGAGCGGTCGGAGGAGGGAGGACGATGTCAGGGAGGAGAGGGGGAGGGAATAGGAGGAAGGGGAGGGGGAATTGGGGGGGAGGGAGGGAGGAGAAGCCTGCTGGGGGTCGGGGGGACCTAAGTATCTGGTAAGGGAGATGGTCGCGACGTCGCCCGGTGACCGCAGTCCCGAGCCGGCGCTCTGTTCGCCAGCTCCTTGCTGCACCGACTGGGACCCAGGGCCGGCCCCGGGGCGGGATCGCTGGAAGGCGACGGGGGTGGGGTACGGGTGGGAGGGGCTGCCGCTGGCCCAGCCAGTGCTAGCCCGCAGTTGGTGCAGTGAGCAGCCGCCTCCGTCCTCAGTCCGAGGCGTCCAGGCCCGGCGGCGGGCTACGGCTGAGACCCGCCTTTCGTCGACTAGCTACACCTCTCCTTCTCCCATTTTTACTGGAAAGACAACTGCAACTGGAGAAGCGAGCGTCGTCTTCACGCCTCCTTCCTCCTGCTGGCAGAGCGCGAAGATGAATCTGGAGGGAGACACTTAGGAACCACCTCCACCCTTCCCCCACTACCATCCAGCAGCGCCCTCTTACCTCTACCCCCTAACCCCGCACCCCACGATTTGCTCTGTCTTTACCTCCCCCTGTTCTGAAAGTTCAATAACTTCCCACCTCTGGAATGCTTTTGCCCCACCCCTGAGGACTTAGCGCAAAATGTGTCCAGCAAGCACCAAAGAATGGCCACAAAGACCGTGTTTACGTGAGCCTGGCACTCCACTTTCATCGCAGGTTTAGCTATGCAAATCCTCCGAGTGCCAAGCTGGGTGTCCAGGCTTACTGACCTACATGCTCTCTCAGCTCTGTGTCCACTTTGAACCAGAATCCCTGTGGCCCCATGCCACTGATCCTGGGAGAGTGATTCCAGAGTCCTTTCTAGAAGTGCCTTGTAAGAGGCTGTTCATGAGGTATAAATGGCCCGAGTGCTGTGCAGTAGTTTCTCTTCTCTGTCCCTACACTCCCAGGGCCAGTTTTAACTCCTACCGGAGTTTTTACATCTGCTTTCCTTTACAGGTGCAGTCTTTAGACAGGCATGATGACTTTTGTTGTTGGTGGTGTAGAAATACTGTGGCAAGTTAATAATTAAATCTTAAATATCTTTATTTTTTGCTATCACTGGAGTCAGCATCTCAAAACATTTTTTTACTTTTATCCAAAAACTAAATAATGGCTAGTGTTGAGTTTATCAGGTCCACTTAAAAGCTTAAGTATATGAAAGCTGGAGAAGGATACTGCAGATTTTAAAGCAAGTCACAGAAGATAAATGGGTCTGTCTCCCCAGCCCTGGCCTGAACTGTTCCACAGACTGTCCAACTTGGATGAAGATCGCAAAGAAAAGAAACTAGGAGTTAGAATGTGATTGTAAGGACAAGAAATGTGTCTTGTAACTTTTAGTGTTTTTATATTAAAAGATCATCCTGTAATAATAGTAGGTGCAATAAAATATTATGGGCAGTCAATTTGGGAATGAAACAACTAAATATAAAAAAAAGCATACAGTATTTTTAGATATTTGACCTCATTTTTCATAGAAGCTGAATTGTACTGTGTAGTAGGTACTCCAGCCTGTGGATTAGCTTGAAGTCTCACAGTTAATCTGCAATACAACTGTTAAGAACCTATTTTCCAGTTGAGGAAACTGACACTCAGGCAGAAATTGCCTGTCAATTGCCAAATGTCATTTGGCCTCCCTGCTAGGGAGAGGGGCTAAGTCTCAGCACTATGAAGCTATTACCAGCCACTGCACACTTGAATTTTGATCCCTGCCTAGGGAGCTAACCCACATGGCACAGCAGACCTCTCCTGTTTCACGGACTGCTCCCCTCACTCAGCAGTGTATTTCAGTAGATCTACCTGTTTTGCTCCCCCACTCTATCTCTGTTATATTCTCTCACCCCCTGCACCTCTGCCCCCCTCCAGTTCTTGTATGCATAAATAAAATAAATCTTTTAAAAAATGCCATTGTCTTATATTCCATTTTTTGCTATAACAATTCAGCCTTCACAGATTTTTATTATTTTAAGTATAAATACACTATTTAAATGACTGCAAACATTTTATATCTTTTGTAATGTTGTTGTTAGAAAAACCTGACTGCCCTTCTGCAAAGATCCTGTGTTTTGTTCAAAGAACATTATACTGTAGTTATTGTGATATATCTAAACCTTGACAAGTGATAGATATCCAATTCAGAGAAATAATGAAGTGTTCCACTGTAGTAAAGTGTAAACAAAATGTTTCCATATCAAGTCAGGATCTCATATTGAGTAGATTTTTTAAAACTAGGCATTTATAGGAGAAAAATAGCAGTTGCTACTACCTCCATTTTCTCTAAAAAATTATACTGCTAGTGTATATGTTAAAGGCAAATGACTAAATTGAGCATTATAATTAATTTATAGATAATGCTTTCTATCATCAAAAATATCAGGTAACATAAATTTTTATTGTTTCATATTTAATATATTTAGACTATAGTGCCAGACATTAGAATTAATTCAAGGCATTAAAATAAATGTGTTTTCATTGTCACATTTTTTTCTCTATCTTGAATAATTTCCAAGTTAATTGTTTATGACAGCAATATGGAACTTGCTTGTTGGCTTTCAGATGAATATTCCATATAAACTAAACTTGTAACCAGAAGCTTAAGCCTCCAGGTGGTGCCCTAGAGGTCTTCATAAGTTGAAACCTGTCCTACAGTCTGGGTCCTGTGTGTCCTCAGTGGCCAGAGGATGCCATCTTAAATGTTTTATGTTTAGGACTTAAAAAGACTGTACACTGCTTCAAGTGAGGTTAAATAGCCATTTTTGGCCTCTGTAACTCTTTGCTTTTTCCTAGTTTGTTAAATAAATCTCATTGTTGTTGTTTCCTGAGCCTGAGTAGTCTTGCAATTGTGTGTGCAGGTGAAGAACTCAGACAGTGATCAGTAAACTATTTGGGCAGTGACCTTGCTGCTCTATTTCAAACTGAATTCAAATTGTGTATAAAAGAAAAATAATGTATTGAAGATGACAAATTTGTGGCTCTCACACCAAAAACACCCTTGAAATGTATAAATATTGCTGAATTTATAATTTTACTCCCCTAGCACATTTTTCTGTACATTTTATAACCATTACATTTTCTGAATGCAACATAGATGTTATCCATCATCCATACTAGTTCCCATTGGTTTCTTGGTAACTGGGCTTATTCCTCATCCTGTACTATGCTGACACTTCACAACACACACTTGCTTCTTTGTCTTCAAGAGCACTGGACTTAACATTAAAATATCTTAATTTTAGTACCAGCCACTTTAATTACTATGTTGTGACTTTCTTAGTTTTATTTGATTTCAACAGACTTCAAGTTCATTTAATAAGTGGAGACTAATCATTGCTACTTCAAATTATTGCTGTAAGGATAAAATGATACAATACAAGAGAAAACACTGTAGAAACTATGGACTGATATATTATTTCTCTAAGAATATTGAGGCACAGGAATATTCAAGTCATTCTGATGATAAGTTATCATTTTCATTGGCAGTTATATCACTTAATTAATCTTGATTGCTTGTAATTAATTATAGAAACTGCACTCAGCCACAAATTCACATCTCATTAATGTTTATATTTATTCTAGAAATAATTTACATAAGTTGCTATTGCTATTTTATACATTTTTTCAAACTACTAAATTCTTAAGTAAGATATGTGAAACATGTATTGACCAGGAACGAACAATGTCTGAATTAGACATTTTATATGTATATAAAGCCTAAATCTGGAGTCAACTAAAGGAATAAAGAAGTACTTTGGAGCATTTTATTAAGTTTTTCATCATCATCAACAACAGCGATCATTATCATCATGCTTTACATTCCCATAATATTTACATTTCTAGCATGTTTTCATGTACTTTGAAACATTTCCATTATGAAAAATTTATCTGAAAGTCACTTTGTAAGGGCTACCGTTTCCATTTTTGAAATGAAGAAATGGAAGCTCAGAGGGATTACATGATCTGCCCAAAGCCAAGTATCTAATGAGTCACAGAATCTGTTCTACAAGCAGGTTTATTGACTCTAAACAAACATTGATTTTTTTCACGGTCAGATCAAAAATCTCAAATGAGCACTTCTTACATGTTTTATTTTTCATGTGTACTTTTACCAAGAATTAGCAGGTTTTGTTAAAATTTATTACTGATGAATAAAACATTACAATAATTCCACTGTCCTTCATAGTGTGCATTCTGTCCTTTCTAATTACCCTTACACTATGCTAGACCAAATTTAAGCATTGACACAAGAAATTATTCTTTAGTGTCAAAAAATACATGCAATAGCTTAAGACAGTACTAATTCATTTTTTTTTAAATCATTATCTTTTAGAGGGAAAATTAGAGATATTTAAAGAGATTTCTCACATATCCCAGCTCCCACAGGTAGATAATCTTCTCATTATCCAGAAAACTCAGCAGAGTGGTATATTTGCTGCAATTGATGAACATATAATGAGGCATCGTAATCGCTCCAAAGTCCATTGTTTACATTAGGGCTCACTCTTAGTGCTGTGCATTCTATGGGTTTGGACTATGCTATGTATACATCGTTGTATTATCCCACAGACTATCTTTACTGTCCTGAAAATTCTCTGTGCTCTATCTATTCAACATTCCTTCATCCCAACTCCTGACCACCATTTACATTTTTTCTATCTCCATAGTTTTGCTTTTTACATGTCATATAGTTAGAGTCATGTAACCTTTCCAAATTGGCTTCATTTCACCCTGTAATATGCATTTAAATTTCCTCCTTGCCCTTCCACGATTCACTTTTTTAACATTGCAAAAATTTCATTATCTGGCTATACCACAGTTTATTTATCCATTCACCTATTGAAGGGTATCTTGGTTGCTTCCACACTTGGGCAATTATGAATAAAATTGCTATTAACATCCATGTGCAGGTTTTTTTTTAATATAATATTTATTTTTGTTATTCGTATCTTTTGCATTATTATGTATTCCCCATAAGTTACCACCACCTGTTCACCCGTGGAGCCATCACCATAGTCCTCCGTGCTCCCCTCCTCCCCCCTTTTGAGCCCTCCCCTTCCCCTCCTTCCCTGCTGAATGTTGCTTTCTTATTTGGCTCCCCTATATTCCTGTTATAAGTGAAACCATTCGATATTTTTCTCTTTCTTTCTGGCT
>PVIJ01019457.1:0-23569 GCA_004024925.1 Scalopus aquaticus
AATATCGAATGGTTTCACTTATAACAGGACTATAGGGAGGCCGGGTGGGAGAGAGACACTCAGCGGTGGGGGAGGGGGGAGGGGAGGATAAGGGCACAAAATGGAAGAGAGGAGAATACAGGGGACCATGGAGATGGATCACGGGTGAATTGGTGGTGGGCTGCCCAAGGGGAATACAAAATGTAAAAGACATAAATAAGAATTAAAAAAAAAATGATGTGAGCCCTTAACCAGCACTATACTCTCACATAAATAATTTCATGTTTCAAAGTCTTAGTTTCCCCTTCTAAGAAGTGAGGGAAGATGTTCAGAGGCCCTCTGAGGCCCTTACATGCCTTACTAGGTGGCCCTCTCTGCTCTGAACCTGAAATGCCTCTATCGATGAGCCTTGGTATTAGGTCTTGATGTGATGGGGATTTGTGGGTTTTATTTATGCTTTTCTATATTTACCAATTTTTCTATATTGAACATACATTGCTTTCTATGGTCACAAGCATCTTTTCATTCCTTTTACTCTCTTTTTCATTCCTGCATTTTTTTTTAAGATTCACTTATTTATGCATGCAAGAGCTGAGGTGCAGGCCAGAGGGTGGGGGGGGGTGAGAGGATTCACCAGAGACAGAGTGGGGAGCATAACAGGCAGATCTACCGAAGTACACTGCTGAGGGGAGCAGCGGGCGAAGCAGGAGAGGTCTGTTGAGCCATGTGAGAAGCTCCCTGGCCAGGGATTGAACTCCAATTTGTGCTGCTCTGGATAGCTTCATAGTGATGAGACTTAACCTGTTGTGCCACCAGGGAGGCCAACATTCCTGCTGTTTCTTACTCTTGTGCACACTCCTTCTCTTCCTAGTCTTCACCCTCTCCCCTCTACTGGCATCTATCCATTGGTATTTAAGTACCCTCAAGGTTCTCTCATTAAAAAAACCCACCCCTACTCCCAAGTCTTTGAGCACCTCTCCTTCCTTAGCACAAAGCTGTTTAGAAATTACAAGTATAGTATAAAGAATTCCCACTTACTTTTTACCCAGATTTCCCAAATGTCTATGTTTTATCACACTTGTTCTCTCTCGATAGATTTAATTTCATATTTTCCTTTATTTATTGTGCATTGATTTATTCTTATTTCTACTATCCTTCAGTTTATTTTGTTGATCTTTTTCTAATTTTGAATTTAAATGCTTAATTAATTTGTTTTTCTTTTATCTTCTTTACCAGTAAAAATAAAGAGGTGGAATTTCCTTTGATTACTATTTTAATTCTAGTCTATAAGTGATTCTCTAGTTTCTCTCATTTATAAAATTAGAGTTGTAACAACAACTTCATAAGGCAAACGGGGACTGATTTACATAATGCAGGAGAAATGCTTTGTAAATGTAAGGAGATTTCCAAGTACGAGCTTAGTTATTGTCAAAGATGCTTGATGTCTAGTTTCGTGTGTGAACCAACCCAGCCAAAAGAGGTTACAAAATGTCTCTAAGAGAGTTGTCATCATTGTCACTGCCATCCTCCTCTCCCTCCTTTTACTTGGAATGTCTTTTCCTATCCAGTAGACTCCACTGGATAGTTGTTTTTGTCATTATAATTACCTAGATAGATTACAACTTTGTTATTTTCCCTTAAACCCAAAAGTTGTTTAAGAAAGAACTTTAACTTCCTTATAGTTTCTGAATGTGGTAGTGTTTCTTGATTTTGTAATTAGACTGCTTTATTATACCTTGGTCTAAAAATGTTTTCTTGTGGCCTAATTTGGCTATTTGTGGGGAGTTTTGTGAATGTTTCTAGGGCTGTAGTGGGAAGGAAATGTATCATTTCTTTTCAGGGTACAGAGTTTTAAATTTTACCTGTCATAACTCCTTATTAATATTTTATATATATATATATGATCTTATCTGTCATTGACCTATCATGGACTAAAAGAGGTGAATTAAAATCTATTGTTTGTGCCTATTTTTTTCTTGTATCTTTTATAATTTATGCTCTATGATGGTCATTGTTACATTACATGCTGAGTAGATTTTTATAACAATTATATCTTCATTGTAGATCTTTCTTACCTCATTTAGCATGGCATTTTTGATGTACGAGTGCTTTTACATTTTTATGTGGTTAAAACTTATCAGTATTATCAGTATTTTACAGTTTCTGTGTTTTCTATCTTGTGTCTTGCCTAAAAAGGCAATCTCTACTACCAGCTTTTAAAATTATTCAATCATGCTTTCTTTCAGTTCTTTCGTAGTTTTGTTTTTTTTTATATAAATAAAACAAATAAAAAAACTTTGTTTAAAAGATTTATATATTTATGCATACAAGCTGGGTGTAGGCTAGAGGTGTGAGGGGGTGAGAGGAGTGGGGAGCAGAACAGGCAGATCTACTGACATACACTGCTGAGGGGAGCAGGGCGGGAGAGAGGAGAGGTGTGCTGTGCCATGTGGGATGCTCCCTGGCCTGGTATTAAACTGGTGCTGCAGTGGCTAGGATGGCTCTGGATAGATTCATGGTGCTGTGACTTAACCCATTGCACCACCAGGGAGGCCCTGGAATCTATTTGGATGTAAAGAGTTAGTAGGTGCCTAGTTTCACTCTCCACTCCCCAACCTTGGTCTTTTCAGATGGCTTATCAGATGTCTAAACATCTTTATTGACTAATCCATTATAGGAGGCATCTGTTGTTTTTTGCCTCCTGCCCAACCTCCTTTGCCTCCTCTTTGTGTAACAGTGCCTTTATTTTCCTTGGACTACCACCTCTCAGTTCATATGGTTTGTCTGGAACTGACACTGACTCCTGCTCCAGAACTGGGTATGTAAATCAGCCTCAGCGTCCCCTCCCTAGACATGGTCATTGTTCACAAATGGGGCATGACCCAAGTCAAACCAATCAGAGTCAAGAGAACTCCATTTTAAGACTTGGTATTATTTAAGAAGAGAGAGTCTTCTTCTGGTGGACTTTAATTTGCAAAAGTGTAAGCCTGGGCTTCGAGGGCCCACTGTTACGCATAACCTAAGAATGAAGCCAACCTATGAAAAACGGAGTCTTGTGCAGTGGAAAGAGAAGAGGTATTGGGGGAATTATCTGGACCCTGCTAAGTCTGTTTGTTTTATTTATGTAAAAAAAACTGAACTACAAAAGAACTGAAAGAAAGCATGATTGAATAATTTTTAAAGCTGGGAGC
Organism: Scalopus aquaticus; assembly: GCA_004024925.1. Taxonomy (NCBI): domain Eukaryota; kingdom Metazoa; phylum Chordata; class Mammalia; order Eulipotyphla; family Talpidae; genus Scalopus; species Scalopus aquaticus. The sequence continues at coordinate 3,171 of PVIJ01019457.1, forward strand.
AGAGATAGCCTTTTTAGGTAAGACACAAGACACAAAACACAGAAACTGTAACAGATAATACTGGTAAGCTTTAACCATGTAAAAACGTAAAAGCACTTTTACATCAGTGATGTGAGCCGTGTGTGTGTGTGTGTGTGTGTGTGTGTGTGTGAGAGAGAGAGAGAGAGAGGAGAGAGAGAGAGAGAGAGAGACAGAGACAGAGAGACAGAGAGAGAGAGAAAGAAAGAATGTTTATTTGGGGTCTTCATTTGCTATCAAAAGACCCCCAACTGAAATAAAACATCCTGATTTGAAATAAAGCTTCAGTCATATATAAAGCCTTGATGCATGCTAATGTTTCTAATGTTCCATTGGCCTATTTATCTATTCTAAGGATCATAAACTAGAGGAACTTGGTTCTTAGATATCTTTTTTAGTTAGCTCAGTGCTTACACTTTGAATTTGAATGTTGTTGTGTATATTGGTTGTTCTCAGCTGCCCCCTTCTTCAGAGAATTGCTCTTGGCCAAATAAGAATCCTCCCACCAGGGAGACTATATTTCCTGACACTCCAGATTACCAGTGACTGGCCAGCATAGGATTAAAAAGAAAACATCCAATCCTTTTGTGTTCTGGAGTATTCTTGCTTGGTTTTTCCTCTTGCCTTCCCCACTGCATTCACTTGCCTGCTCCTGAGAACACTTCCCAATAATCACCTAGGCAAATTCAAATCACAGGCTCTGCTTTGGGGGGACCTGGTTTAGGAGACAAAGAATTATTTACAGCTGTTCTTAGCACTTACCCTGGAGATTCCACTAACTAGATGGAGTAGCCTCTCTAACAGCTAAAGCAGTGAAAATTCAGGATGACTCATTTTTTTGTCTTTGTCTTTTTTTTTTTTTTTTTTTGCTTTATGGAAGATTTGTACATGTATCAACCTAGCAACACTCATATCTGAGTAAGACTTGCTATAAAAAAAATCTCCTTTTAAAAAAATTTGATGTATAATTCACACGTACCTCATATTATACATTGTAGTAGTTTCAGGTATACAACATAATGATTGTTGATATCAATGATCAGGTAGATATCAATGATCATCACAAGATTACCCCAAATCTTTTTTTTTCCTTGGGATGAGAAGTTTTAAGATATACTTTTTAGCAACTTTCAAATGTTCAATACAGTATTGTTAACCATAAATTCACCAGGCTGTACTTAGATTCCCTGACATATTTATTTATAACTGGAATTTTGTACTTTCTGAATCCTTTTACCATTTCACCCATCATCACTCCCTGTACTCTCTGACCCCTGGCAAAACCAAGCTGTTTTATTATCTATAAGCTTGGATATTCCCTTTTTCAGATTCCACATGTAAGTGAGAATATATGGTATTTTTCATTGTATGAATTATTTCACTTAATATAATGTCCTCAAAATTTACCTGTGTTGTTGTAAATGGCAAGATTTCCTTCATTTCATAACTGAATAATATTCCACTGTATAAGTATGTACCACACTTTCTTTATTCATTTATCTCTCAATGGACACTTTGTTTCTGTAGTTTGACTATTGTAATTAATGCCGCAATAAACATAGGTGTGCAGATATCTTTACAAATTAGTGGTTTTATTTTATTTTGACAAATACTGGAAGAGGAATTGCTAGATCATATTGTAGCTCTATTTTTAATTTTTTGAAGAACATCCAAACTCTTTTTCCATAGTGACCATACCAATTTACATTCCTAACAACAGTGCACAAGGGTGATTTTTAAAAGCGTATCTTCAAAATTTTCTGGATCTACTCACATTTCAAGATAAACCAACAAAATCAACATTCAGCATCTGACAACATACATATTTATTTATACAGGTAAGATCATCATAGAGTGATAAGATCATTGAATAAAATCTCATTAGATAATGGGCTACTGATTAATTACATATGGGAAAAATGTACTTTTGTAACAGAAAGAACTGGCATCACTACCCTACCCAAATGATCAAGCTACCATCAGTGATATCAGAACTGATCAGTGAGAAAACTGATATTATGCACCTCTTGGGAAGATGTGATAGAAGTACAAAATAACTTAAGAAGTATTCCTTCCAAAAATGTTTAATCTGAATCCACTCATGAGAAAATATTGAACAAATTCAGCTTGTGAAACATTCTACTAGACAATAGGCTTGGAGAATATGTCCTTTTACTTAGAAGCTTGCACCTTATACACTTTTAATTACAGAGTATATAAGTAGATAAGATTGATGACTTAAGCAAAATGTTTACATGTGCTCATTATCTTTTAAATTTTTGTAGATTTAAATATAAAAGGCAAATTTTCAAATAAAGGAAAGTATCCTTAATACAAGTACACAAAATATATATTATATAAAAATCTTATGTACTTTCAAATTGGTGTGTATTGTTCAATAAATCGTTCCAACCCATTTTGTCAAATTATAGTCAATACTCATCTTATTTCAGCTAATAATAAGCTTTTCCAGTTCCTATTAACAAAAAATAAAATTATATGCTAGCAGCTGAACTAATTATTATTAGCAGTATATACTTTTCTTTTTCATTAAATGCATGGGGAATTTAATCATAGTGCCTAATGGAATTAATGGAGCTATTTTGGCCTTTTTAATGTGTTATTTTATGCATTATTCCCAAAAGTTGTCCACCAGAGTTCAGGAGCCACACGGGTTCATATGTACTGAAGGAATGCCTTGCCTTTGGCAATGCTCATCACATTAACAATAATCGATAACTTTAACCACACATCATATCAGATGATAAGATGATAAAGAACACCATTATCATCTTGTTTAGATAACATGGATGTGATTGATCACATTCAATCTGCATCAGTTTGATCTTGGCGTGATTGCTTTTAGTAATCTTTCCTACAGTCTGTGCTATAAAGTATGTTATTTCAAGTTCTTATAGTATTCATTAAAATTTGTATTAGCACATTTATTTGAATTAAAAAATGACATCTGATTCTTTCTGAGAGAAAGTAAGTCACTTTGGCTGATTTGTTTGGATGATTGTTCTTACCATGAAGTTCAGCTATGGCAAAAATTAAAAAAAATTTTTTTAATATTTTTTTAAAAATTTGGTAAAAGATTATTCAGAATTTTTATTATCAAATTATCTAAATGGAACCTGTGAAGATTTGATTATACTGAGTTAAAGCGTGTAATGAAAGCAAAGGTATTTTTACAGAAGTATTGAGTAATGTGGCTGCTTAGCCTCCTGATCCTTGCTTCCTGTGTCATCCCTTTCTATCACCCTTCCCTTTGAGTTGGGTGGGACCTTACTCTTAACCAAGGGAACAGGACAAAGGTGGTGGGGTGTATGTGATTATGCTTACGTGATTATGTTACATAAGACTGTAGCACTAGCTTTGTTAGGAAGGACTCTTTCCCTTTTGCTGGCTGAGAAGAAGCAAGTGGTCATGTTGGGAAGACCCAGGCGGCAAGTGGCTGAGGATGCCCTCTAGCTGGCAGACAGCAGAGTTGAACGCTGCCAACAACCACATGACTCTAGAAGCAGATTATGTCCCAACTGTGCCTCAGATGGGACTGCTGCCACTGCTGACACCTTGACTGCAGCTTTGTCAGACCCAGTTAAGTCATGCTTGGACTCCTGAACCAGAGAAACTGGTAGAAAATTGGGGGAAAAAAATTGGGTGCTGGGTGCTGCTGAGGACTATGTGCTGAGAAGCCTGCACAGACCCTGGGAAGCTGTGAGCACAGCAGGAGTTGGAGGAAATTAACTACAATACCACCCAAGGGCAGGGGTGCCAGAGGAAACGTCTTGAAGTTGATTAATGTGAACTACAGTAACTGTACACTGGAGAAGCTGTGACCCATTCAGGAGCCTGTGCACAGGAACTAGGTTGTAAACCCTTTTCTCCTTCACTGTTGCTCAAGAACCTTTCATTGACAAAGCTTCTGTGCTAACTAACAAAGGAAATGTGATTAAAGGGCCCAGATTTATTTCACAGCACGTTCAAAAAGAATACTTTTGATCGAAAAGGCAATGTATTGATAGCTGGTACAGCCACCCTCCAAGGATGCCGGGAAATGTAGTCCTGTCATATACCTGGCTGTAATCTTACTATCAAAGGAGAAGGGGAAAGCTGGTTTTGGTAGGTAGCTATCTTCTTTGTCATATGCTATTTCTTAGCACTTTCTTAATACTGAAAATTAGGAATTGAACTGATGCTAAGCCCTATCTCATTCTTGCAGTAAACAAACGGAAAAAAATGTTTTCATCCCAATGGAGTAATTGAGAGATTAATTTCTGACAGTGTTTTACTTTTTTATTTTAATTGTTATTTATTAGTTTGGCAATATATTTATATTGTTTTCATCAATTATGAGCTAATACTTATGATAACTGCTCAACTTGATTTTTGATAGGTTTGATTAAAACCTGATTCTCAAGGAAATTATTCAAAATAATCTGTTGTATGCAAGTATGATAGGGTAAGATTAAAAAGTGAGATAAAGATTTCCATGCATAAAGGTATAGTGTAGGGCATCCCTGGTGGTGCAGAGGTTAAAGTCAGCATCTCAAGCTATTGCCAGCCACTGCAGCATGAGTTCAATTCCCAGCCAGGGAGCTAACATACACAGTGCAGCAGACCTCTCCTGTCTCACCCGCTGCTCCCTTCAGCAGTGTGTCTCAGTAGATCTGCCTGTTCTGCTACCCATTCTATTTCTGGTGAATCCTCTTACCCCCTGAACCTCTGGCCTGCACCCCAATTCCTGTATGCATAAATAAATACATCTTTAAAAAAATTAAAATATATTGTATTAGGATAAAATTCTTTTGGGGACAATAATGGAAATACGGATTCAAGGTTGAAAAGGAGTGACATAAAAATCTGTTAAAGAAGAGATTGTGTATTTTGATGAAAATTAATGGTGATAATTTAATGATGGATTATATTTTTATATTTCATTTTAATTATATTTTAACATGTCAGGATTTATAATAAATTGGAAATGTGAAAACTGCTGATCTAATTCCTCATTGAATCCTAAACATCTGACTTGGTACATGGTACATAATAGATGCTCAATAAATAAGATTTGAATAAATAAAGGAAAGGAGGAAGAAATAACAAATAGAGGAATAAATATAGATAATACCCAGAGTAGACAAAAGTATAAGAAGAAAATAGACTTCACAAATCTATTTTCAAATCATAATCTTTTTGGGGTACCTTTTCCAATGCATACAAATAGCCTTAAAAGTGTCTAGCCTTAACCAAACAATCCATCTACTAGGAATTTATTCTGAAAGTTGTAAATGAAAAATATACTCATTACTCCATTTAGTCTTTCCAATTCTTCTTTAATCACTTGTTCTATATTGGAGATAAAGCAGTTAGCAAAGTAGATATTGGACTCCCTTCATGGAATTTATAGTCTTTTGAGGAAGACAATCAACTAACCTTGCAAATAAGTGAATAGTTAAGAACTATGGGAAGTTCAATGGAAAAAAAAGATTTTTTTACTAATATTATACACACACACACACATATATAAAATAGAGACAAGAATATATTTAGGAAGGCCAGGAGATGAAAATTATTCATTATTTGCAAGATTAGTTGATTTTCGGGGTCTCCCTGGTGGCGCAGAGGTTAAGCGCTGCGCTGTGGAGCTGTGGGCAGTGGCGTTGCGAATTTGTCGCCTTCCTGGAGAGATTCCCACCTGGAGCGGCAGACCTCTCCTGCCTTGCCCGCTGCTCCCCTCAGCAGTGTGTTTCTGTTGATCTGCCTGTTCTGCTCCCCACTCTGTCTCTGGTGAACCCTTGTGCTGCCCCACGCCTCTGGCCTGTAGCCCAACTTGTATGCATAAATAAATAAATCTTAAAAAAAAGATTAGTTGATTTTCTTCCCCTAGGGTGACTTTAGAATTGAGGTTAAATTATGTATGAAGTTTGAAGCGGTTGAAGGTCATGAGTGGATTCAGAGACAGTGAAGCATTTCAAATCAAGGTGACAGTTTGTGTCCAGGCTGGAACAGGAGGAAGCAAGGTTCTATTGAGACACCAAGAAGACTATAGGCCCTAGCACATAGAAAACAAGGGAAAGAATGCTTAAGATGAGACTGAAGAAAGAGTACCCTTATATGCCCAATTTATGACTATAAATATCTTTGAAGGGATAATTAACATACGTAAAATGCTTCAGGTGTTCAGTTTGACAAGTGTTGACAAATGTACATGTAACAACCACCCAAACTAAGATATAGAGCATTTCTATCACTTCAGAATGTTCCCTTTAGCCCTTTCCCACATTTCCTCTTACCATTTTCTGATTTCAAGTACCATAATTAGTTTTATCTTTTCTAGAATTTCATATACCTGGAATCATATGGTGTGCATTTGTTTGTGTCACTTATCTATGTACTTATTATTACTTAGCTTAACATAAAATCTTGAGATTCATCCATGGTGTATTTATAGTTCATTCTTTTCTTTATTGCTGAATAAGTATCCTGTATGAATATCAGAATTTATCTGATCTTCTCTTGATGAACTTTCGGGTTGGTTTTTGTGAAAAAAATCTTCTTACATGTTCTTGCAGTAGTCTTTTTGTGAACACATGTTTACATTTCTCTTGGGTAAATTCTTAAGCTTGAAATTGGTCGGTCATAGAACAGATGTTTATTAACTTTTATAAGAAATGGCTACACAGTTTTTCAAAGTGGTTGGACCATTTTACATTCTCCCATCACTATATCCTTGCCAACATTTGGTATTATTAGTCTTTTAAAATTTTAGATATTCCAATGGATAACAATGAAAAGATTCAAGCAGAGGAATGAATTGAGCTTTTAAAAAATTACCCTCACTACAATATGGAGACAGGGTGGAGGGAGGTTAGAGTGGATGTGTTAAGAGACCTGTTGGGTGGTGATTGCAGTGGTCCATATAAGAGATGGTAGATTATATATAGTATTGATGATGGAGATGTATTTGAGAGATAAAGAAAAATTAATAGAGGAGTTGGTTATACCAGAAAATTGGAAACACTAGAAAAGATCCAAATTATAATATTTCATTTGCTTGATTTTAGGGGTTGGAGGTCATTTGGCTTGATTTTGGATTGTTATTTGTGGTTCTTTGGCAAAGGGGGCTGCTAAATATGTTACATACATTCTATAGAATAGCATACAGTAATTAAAAATGACATTATAGGACAATATTTCTTGATATTGAAAGATGGTCAAAATATATTTGTTGTAAAAATGTTACAAAATTATGTCTGATACATATAGCAAGACCACATTTTTATGTTAAAATAACAGTACAGAGAAAAGTCATCTGGGAAGATAGAAAGTGAAGCTTGCGGTCTCTAGGTTGAGTTATCAGAAAGTTTTAAATTTGGGTTATGTTTTTTTTACAAAGAACAAATGGTAATCACATAATATGAAAAAAATTATTTAAAACCACTTAATATTTCAATGTATAATTTTTTAAGAGCACAGACCAAGAAGTTCTATAGGGAATGGTGTTAACAGCATTTTAATCTCTCCCCTTTATCCTCAAAAGACTCTTTCCTACCCCATGCCTTCTGGGCAGGAACCTGGCAGGAATTACTAGGACTTTTTCAAATTTTGAGAGGCTGAGAATAGAAAAGCTAGTGAGAGTGACTGAGCTGAATTCAAACCCAGGATTTTGGGATCCATGAAGTCTTCTCTGATCCCTGTCCCCAAATGAAAGTAAATTTAAACCTCCTTTAGATTCCAATAGTACTGATCAGTTATGTCTATTATCTCTTCATTTCTATGGAAATGACTCGACTTCCCTGTTTCTAATTCAGTCCTAGGCCTCATCTGACCTGACACACAGAAGCATCTGCCAATAGTTGATTTCTCCTTTCCCCGGATTATTCTTACATCACTAACCACTCTTCAGCCTCCTCTGCTGGCTCTTCTTCATCTCCCTAATGTCTTATCTTGGAGTGTCTCAGGACTCAGTCCGGGAGTTTCTTTTTTCCATCTGGACTTACTCCTTAGTGATTTCATCTAGTCTCAGCTTTAAATGCTCTTACATACTAAAACCTTAATTCTGTCTCCAGCTTGGATCTCTCCCTGAACTCCAGACTTGTATATCCAAATCGACATTCCCATTTGGATTCCTAGTAAGCACCCAAAGTTAATATGCACAAAAAAGAATGTCTGTTCTTCCTCCAGCGCACCCCCAATTTTTCCTTCTATTTTTTGCCTCAGTAAATGACAACTTCACACTTTCTTGTACTCAAGCCAAAAAACCTTGGGATCATAACTGGCTCTTTTCTCTCTCTCCAAACCTATTGGCTGTACGTTAAAAATAAATCCAGATTATGATCTCCACATGCCCTGGTCCAAGCTCACCTCTCCTGGACTACTGAAATAGCCTACTATCTGGTCTTTCTTCCTTCCTTATTCCCCTGCAATCTATTTTCAACTCAGCATCCAGAGAGATCTTTACAATATAAATCAGCTGATGTCACTTGTTGGCTCAAAATCTGTAACAGCTAAACATTGACAGAGTTAATTGGCAGAGTCCTTAAAAAGTCTACACAGTCCTAGATTATATAACCTATTACTTTTTTGACTTTTACCTCATAGTACATGCCACTTCACTCCCTCTGATCCAATCTCACAGGCTTGCATTCAATAATATTCCAAGCATGTTCAAAGTTTCAGGATCTTACACTGGCTTTTCCCTCTGCCTAAAATGCTTTTTCTTCAGATACCCATTTGATTACTTCTTTATTTTTTTTCTTCAATTCTTTGTTCAAGTACTAGGTCTGCTCTAATCTTCCTATTTAAAATTGTAACTCCTAAACCCTACTACTCTTTTCCTTCCTTGCTTCATTCTTCTCCATAGCACTTAATGCTACTTTACCAACACCGTGATTATTTGTTGCACTTATTTTTTGCCCCCTTCCCCAGGATGTAAGATCCTTAAAAGCAAATATTTATGTATTTTTCCCCTTCACTAGCCCTAGAGCAGTATGAGGCCAGTATATATACAACAGGCACTATTTATTGGATGAATCATACTCAGTATGTTGTAACCTCTACTCTAGTTTCATATAGACAAACGTCTCCCTCATTAGCCTGTGAGTTGTTTAGGAAAAAGTGGTTTTGTGTGATTCCAACCCTCCCTCCAAAGTGTGATCACAGTGTATTGCACACAATAGATGCCTGACATGCTTATTAATGGAAAGTTGGAAGCAAAGACTCACCCACCTTAAGGAGACAAGGAAACAAGGTCATCCAGGAGAGCCCGTTAATGGTGCATGTAGGTATAAGCAAACACCACGGTGGGCCTCCCAGCCCACCTGCGCTACTCTCCATGCCCACAGATCCCAGGTCACTGATAGCTGCACCTACCCTCTCCCCGTCTTGGGTGGAAGTAGATCAAAGAGTCAGCATCCTTGGGAATAACCTTCAACCAGTAGGGGCAGGAGGTGGTGGATCAAAGCTCAGCCCCTGGTCAATGCAACCAGAAAAGGTGGTGTCACTAGCATTTAAATATGAGCTGTTACGAGCTAGTGAGTAGTTAAAAATTTAAGTGGTCTTCACATATATTACCATACCGCAAAATGGGTTTGATTCGAAAGACTACTACTTTAGATCATTTATTGTGAGTATCCAGCAGTACCTAGTATCTAACCTGTGCTCAGCGGAAGCTTGTGAGTAAACAAACAGGCCTTAGAGGTGGGAGTGAGCAATATTCAGAGCTTGCTTAAAGGTGGTGACTTGAGACATTTTTAACTGTTAGATTCCAGTGCATGTGTGCACATCCCCAGCCCCAGTTCCCAAGGAAATACCTTTCTGCCTCATATCCTAACAAATCTGGAAGTAACAGTTCACCAGTACCCTCAGTCATACAGGAGGCTAGGCCAGGTGGAGACTGAGATTATGAAGTTAAATTCAATCAATCACAGAGCTGGGCCAGAACCCCTATGTCCCACCTCCCAGCATCCAGCCCACTTTCCGCAGTAGTCACTGCGAACACTCCAAGAAAGTAATTTTAGAGGTTAACAGCTGCATTTTCAGATTCAATTTCAACAAAGTGTTACCATTTAAGAAAGCCTGCCAGAAAGATAATGGGGATGAAAGGTGCTCTGTAAGCTCTAAAGTGCTATCCAAAGGTTAGCTACCTAAGGTTCACCGCCAAGGTCAACAACCAGGGTCTGGGTGTAGTCAGCTCCTAAACTGGAGCTCAGGAAAGGCTGGTCACTCAGGGGGCCACCCCAGCGTGGAATACCAGAGTATTTGCTGGGATCAAAAGGACCTAGTCTTGTCCATACACCATTTTCACCTCCAACCCCTATTTTAAGTACAATCCTTTGATGCTGAACGAAATCAATGCTTATGTTACCTATTTGTATTAAAACTGTTGATCTTCTGGCTTTTCCCCCCTTCGTGTGTGCTTCAGAGGCCACGCACTAAACTCCAGCCACCTGCATCACTGGGCAATGGGCTGTCTCTCCAGGGTTCCCGACCGTCTGGGTACATGAGCTTTTTTCTTCCCCATTGGTTTACATTTGTCCCAGCTGCATTAGAATTTAGATTCTGCACAGCTCTGGCTCTGAAAACCGCATTCTTTTGCCCTCACACTACCTCTTTGTCATCTAACAACTGAATAAGCATTGTTTCCCCAGCTTGGCTCTTGAAAGGGGACCTTGAGGAAGAGTAAACTTCCCATTTTCTGGGCTTCCTTATCCTGGCACCCAACACTAGAAGGGCAGCCCAGTGTTTGGTGACCTCCCGCATTAGGTTAAGGATCTGGATCTGGGCCCAGGTTGGATAACGAGCGCGTAAATAATGGGGAGCTGATTGTCAAAGCCTTATCGTGGTGAAGCTCAGAGCACAGCTCGCTTTGTCCTGTGCTCCCCGCCTTCTCCCCAAGCATCTTTTCTTAATCTGCCAAAGCTAATGGGTTTATGTGGCAGACATTCATGCTTCACAAGCTCTGATTCAAGCGGCTGTGCACTGATTGGGTCTCAGATGTTTCTACACTTAAGGGCTTGTAAAACAGTGAAAGAGAGATAGTAGATAAACTCACAGAAAGCCTTCTGTTATAGGCTTGAAAAAGACTTTCTTTACTGTAACAGGAGTCTTGAAAAGGCCCAATGAAAGGTGCAGCAAAAGGGTGAAATAAGAATACTAGGAAGCATAATACTGCACACAGCCTGCAAACTTAATTTTCTTCCACACTTTTCCCAAGTGGTGTATACCCATGAGAAAGAAACTTGAGGATTCTTACTGCTGCACAGCTAGAAAAAAAAAAACAGGTGAAATCTTACTAAAATTTTGTTGAGGGGCCAATTATTAGTAATATTTCTACTAATGATCAAAACTTGTTGAGGACACTAAAAAAATGAACGGTCCTGTAAGATCTTAGAGCTTTCCAAGTCTTCTCCTAAGGAGCTGAGCTACGTTTATTCTGAAACTTCAAGTTCTAGCCTAGGCAGTCATCTTCATCAACTCTGGACCTACTTGTTAGCTGTTTTCAAGTACAGTTCCTATATGAGCAGATGAGCTCAAGGGAATGAGGGGTGTGAGCTCTCCACTGTCTGGGAAGAGCACTGTTTGGCTGCCTATTCCTTTGGATCAAATTTTTAGCCAGGGTTTAAAAGGTTAGGCCAAAGAGCATCTGTGAATTTTTCTCCAGGTAAGAGTTCTCTAAACTACTCTCAACTCCATAGACAACTGGTAAAGGTTAAGTAGTTGACAGAGAAGGAGTGGAGAGAGGGAAGGGGGCAGGGAGGGAAGAGAGAGCAAGCCAGGTGGTGTCTGCTGGCTTTAAAAGCAGACCACCGAGGGCAAAAAAGAGGCAGGTTCCAGGCACTTGGTAAACTGAAAGCAAACTTCTTTATTGTACACAGTACAGAATATAACGCAGCTTGGCAGGATGCATACGGCCCTGCGCAGGGGAAAGGATTTCAAATCAACTGGCAGGTTAAAGCCTTTCTGCACTGTAGACCTTCCACACTCTGGAAAAGAAGCAAAAACAAAAACAAAACAAAACAAATAAAAACCCCAAAACCATCCGGGAGGTGCATGAGTCCGATGGGAATGCAACAGTGAAGCCGCCGTCCTATGTCCCGTGACAGCACAGGCCACATGGATACAGCAGGGAGGGGTAGCTCAGGCTACAGAGGGTCCTTTTCGTACTTGCTAAGACAGCATAAATCCATCAAAATAAAACCCAAACCAGGATAAGTAGAGAAAGGAAAACCAAATCCTATACAGCATGTACAACAAATAAATCTCTAGCCAGCTGGGGGTAAATTATGCATCTATGTATAGACTATGTGTAGGTTAGAAAGCTATAAATATGGTTTGGAAAGAGTCCTTTGATTAGAGTACAATGCTAATTAAGGCCCAAGCTGTAGGTTCAATACCTTTGTGGGCTAATTAGCTTCCAATAGAGGAAAACCTTATGTTTCCATTGCTATAAAATGCACCCCTTATCCCCCTGAACCTCTTCACAAATGTGCTGCTGGTCATAAGGGGGACTGAGATTATGGAGTGCTCCATTAATAGAAAAACAATTCAAAGCACGTGTCACCTCACAGAATCAGCACTGTCTAAGTATGAAGACCGGCACAGCCATCCTTTATGTGCTAGGTTTCCTGGGGAGCATGGGATTCTACCAAAAGAACAGGCAGTGAGGTACTACCGCTTTCTACAAACTTGTCCTCTACTTAGAGCTCAACTTTCACATAGCTTGGTTGTTTAAAACTTTTCCAATATAATACAGCCATCAGAAAAGAACTTTTTTTTTTTAAAAGGTGGCAGGAAACTAAGATGCTAGCACTGTTTTACCTGTCAGCGTCACGCGTTAAGTCTCAAACCCTATTGAATCATATGCAGGGTTTAAAGTCCAAGAATTAAGAAAAAGGAAAACAAAACAAACTGATGAAATGGAAATTATCATCAGTCATGCCCAGGGAAGAGTCCCCAGGGTTCCCACCAGGTGACTAGGTTTCAAATGCACATGACGTGGATTATGTACATATGCTTTCCAGAGAGGCGTGTTAGAGAACACGAGGAACTATACACATAGAATCTAAGCGGTGTGTCCAGGCTGCCCTGCACACCTCAAAAATGTACAACTCAGGTGCAAATGTGCCATCAGGCTGTCTGGTGCAGAAAGCACAAAGCAGGCAATAAAGTGGGCTTATCCACAGCTAAGGGGAAGCCCCCAGCAAAGCCCCTTTCAAGCTGCAGCGTCTTCATAAGTTGGCACTGCCCTGTCCAAAGGACGCAGTGCAGTTACCAAAAGGTTTTTTTTTTTTGCTTTAAATACCAAAACTACAAAAATCAGTTTATAAACTGTTTTTCCAAAACAACCACCAAAACAAAACAATCCCCCGAATCAAAGCAAAACAAAATACTGTCAAAAGTGTTAATCACCCTTCTCCTAAAATTAAAGCCATCCACACACAGCCATGTGACTGGGAAGAGAAAGGGGACTTGTTCTACTTGGTGACCACATGGCCAGAAGGTTCCCAACAGAGAGTAGCAATGGTTTATTATTTGAGAACCGTGGAGTGGGTAACAGCTGTTCTGACTTTCCCCCTTTCTTTTCAGACCCAGGGGGAATATTTCAGATTGAGCTAGAAGAGCTCTCTGAATTTCAAGATATATTTGTAACCCTTCATGGTTTGAGCCTCCCCAACTTAGCCTACCTACTGTTCTTAGTAAGTTGTGCAAATCAGAGCCCTTCTATGTAAAGGCATTTAGTAGTCCATGATCAATGCGGATTGTCACACACTCTGTCCCCATTTGTGGGTACTAACCTGAACAAGGTATTGCTTTGCATATATCGTCCAAGGGAAGGAGGCTCCATTTCAATTTCTTCCCAGAAACCTTGTCAGGATCAGCGCTGAGGCACCAGCCTTTTGGTGATTTTCTGCAACCCCCTGTTCCCACTCCCCAGCCAAGGTATCTGTCTTTAAGGGTGCCAATCCAGAGAAAGCTTGGGTTCTCCAGATAATACTCAAAGGGCAAGCTTTAGGAACAGCCAAAAACACAAACAAAACCACTGCCCTCGTTTGCCTGAATGGGAACTGCTAGCTCTAGGGTTTGGCAGCTCTGCCACTCAGAAACTTAGTAAGCAAAGCCCTCAGCATAGGGGAGGCTGCTGCAGCGATCCATGTCCAGGAGGTAAGCAGGGTTGTCTTCAAAGTGGGTCAGTGGCAGGGTGTCCTCCTCGTTGAGGTGGCATTCAGACTCTGCTTTCAGGAACGGACGCTGGTTGTCAGGGAAGGCCATGGAGAAAAGGGCATCCGGATCACAGACAAATTTGTAGACGTATCGCTCTCCAGCCACCTGGGAGAGGAAACATAGCTTGTGAGGCCCAGGTGGAGCAGGGCATGGGGTCCAAGAGAAGAAGGAGATATTTGTTGGTCACCAAGCTCTCAGGGAGCCAAGGACCAAAGGACACTCATCAGCTGATTCTCTGAATGTTTCAGATTTATTTTGGTAAGTCCCGGGGACCTGTTATCTGCCAGGTATTTTGTTGACATCACAGCTTGGCAAGTCAAAAAAGTTGAAAAAGAAGATAAGTGAATTCCAAATTGATACTAGATGAGCTCTTTGTAAAGAAAATCATAACCGTCTTATATGTACAGCTTAGAAAGGACAGTTACGCTGAGGCTGCTGCTTGGTGTTATAAGAAGGTATGAGGACTGAAAGGTACAATGCAGACGTCAGACCACTCTTTCAGTTACCTACAAAGTCTGCAATCTTCATAGTACGGCTTTGTTATTTTGAAGGGCTAGGATCAGAGAGTCTGTATGGAAATTAAAGTTTGTTCCAAAGCCAAATAGAATTGCTTTTGGTTTACTTACAGTTCCAAATTAATTATTCCATGAGAAGCAGAAACTACACAAATGGAATTAATGACTACCTTTATATGAATTTCATGCATTATAATATTATTAGAACCAAAAGGTCTGGATAGTCAAAAGGCCTCATGATGTAGTTGAAAAGCCATCAAATCAATGGGATCCCCATCCTCTGGTGGTTGTTTAGCAACGGTGCAAGGAAATGCAAACCACCGAAAAGCAAATCCAAGAGTATACTTCCTTCAGGTAATGTGGAAGATGGCAGGGAAAGCAGCTAACATTGCTGATAAACATTTCAGACTCAAAAATTTGAAATGCTGCATTAATCCTCCCTTCATTCATTCTGTTTCTAAGATCTTTTTAGTTGCAGAGCCATGATTTGCTTCCAAATCTTGGGTTTAAGATGTCTGTGGCTATGGTGGCTGTTATTACCCAGATAGGTCTTAAAAAGTTTATTTTATGGTGACACTTCCATGTACAGTCACCAGAACCTGGGTGTCTGTACTAACATTCCTTGGAATTCAAACACTGGAACTGGAGGGCTGTGTGCACGAAACTGGCTGACTAGCATCTTTACCAAAACAAATTTTAAAATGGCAGGCTGTTATACAATTCACCATCCCTGTTTACAGTTTTTGTAAGTCACAGTTCTACACAGTTCTCTGGTTCACTACCCCAGGAGCCAGGGCATGAATGGAGGAATGAGGCAGGAGGGCACCATGGAAGTAATACTAAATCGGAAGATGGGAGCAGACGGCTCTCAGTCCCTGTTTGGTCATTAACAAGTCACTGAAGCTTAAATTTCCCTTTTAAGAATTGGGGGTGTGGGAACTACAGTTTTTCTGAGTCTGTCATCAACATTAGCAAGCTATTGTTTTGGTTCTCATTTACTACTGGGTCACAGACTAAATGTAATAATCCCTTTACTGGATAGTGCATTATGGTCTCTAGGACAGTCTCACATATATCACCCTATCAGAGTAGAGCAGGGATATTTTCTACTTTTTTTGTTGGAAGTAGAGGTTGGACAGTTAAGTGACTTTCCTCAAGCAGTTAATAAGTGGGGATGTGAGGATCTGAACTCTCATAAGCCTTATCCTGTTGTCTTTGCCCATTTTATTCTTACAAGTAAAGTTCTCTTCTACTTCCCTAGAAAACCTAGAAAATACTCTTAGAACAACTCATTGCCACAGTTCAAGTTACTGTGTCTTGATTACATTCCCTCATATTGGGTCTGGAGTTGGGAGTGGCTAGTCACAGGGAGAAAGAGAGGAGAGTAAAAGGTAGGTGTTAGGATTGGGGGAAAATGGGAAGTGACTGCAAATAGGTATGGGGTTTTTGGGGTGATAAAAAGTTCTAAACCAGAGTGTGGTTACACAATTCCATGATTCTGTTTAAAACTGATGGACCTTCCCGGTGGTTCAACGGGTTAAGCGCAGCGCTGTGGAGCTGTCGGCTGCTGCGGCGTGAGTTCAATGCCCGGCCGGGGAGATTCCCACATGGTGCAGCACACCTCTCCTGTCTCGCCCACTGCTCCCCTCAGCAGTGTATTTTTGTCTATCTGCCTTTTCTGCTCCCCACTCTGTCTCTGGTGAAACCCTCATTGCCCCAGACCTCTGGCCTGAACCCCAGCTTGCATGCAAAAAATAAATCTTAATGAAATAAATAAAACTGATATGTTTAGCTTGTTAAAAAAAAGGGGGGGGGGTGGCCACCCACCTTGCAGTATCTATTAAATGTGCCACACACTGAAATCAAACCCTCAATTCTGCTCCAAAGGAGCTTCTACTCCTTTCTACAGTGTGAAGAAATGACAAAAACTCTGCAGTTTGTAACACGGAGAGAAACGCAGTGGTTGAGGTAGTGCAGACGCTATTAGAGGTAGAAAAGGGGACCCAGTAACCCAGACTGAAGACTTCAGATTCCTGAACAGAAAACAAGTAGGGGCTGGCCAAGTAATGAAGGTATTAGGAATGTTCTAGTTCTTAAGTAGGATGGTAGTTTAATAGGTATTTTTTCATTTTATAGTCTGCTTGATAACTTACATACATGAGACATATATTCTTTAGTAAACACTAATTAAAAGATGGCCATCCTAGTGAAAGGCATCAAGTGTGAGTAAGGAAATGGCAGTTAGATGGTTTCCAGACTGAGAACAGCCTTCTAACTGTATGAAACACTCCAATGTCTGCATTTTATTCAGAAAATCAGGAAAAGCTGTTTAGTAATTTTTTGGCGTAGAAGAACTGGGATGTAGGCCAGAAGTGCAGGGGGTGAGAGGATTCACCAGAGACAGAGTGGGGAGCAGAACAGGTAGATCTACTGAAACACACTGCTGAGGGGAGCAGCAGGCAAGACAGGAGAGGTCTGCTGTGCCTTGTGGGTTAGCTCCCTGGCCGGGGATCAAACTCAGACCTAGAGGTGACAGTGCTAAAACTAAACCCCTTGGCCACCAGGAGGCCCCTGTTTAATAATTTTTAAGGTAGTAAGAGTCATGTGGGGTCACGTTACGATCAATCTATGAGGAAATTTAAAGCTAATGTCAGTTCAGACAAGTCCTTGTTGGGAATGTCATCTGCCGTGCCAGTTCACCCTGGCGGCACCCCCCTGCCCCACTGCCCATTGTGTAGGTGTGAGAGTAAGATAACAAAGTAGGAGAAACCCAGTGGCTGAGAAAGACCAATCAAAAATTTGCCATTTTAGGGTTGTGGTTCTTTGCTGCCTACCTACTGAGGATTTTTGTACTGATGTTCTGAAAAGACACAACCTTGATTCTTCAAAGATCAAATGCTATCAGGTGATTCTGTTAACATTTTACAAAACTTACATTTTTAACTAGAAGTCTAGTTTCCATAGTTTCTTAAAGAGTAATAAGATTTTTTTACTATTGATATAACACTTTTGAGAATATTAAATCAGTGGAACTGGAGATCTAGGTAGGTGTTTTAAAAACTGAAATTTTCAACTAAGCTCCAGTGAGAATAGAACCCCTCAAGTTGATTCCCTCTCGTGCACCTTTATGGACAGAGCAGTTGACCTAAATTTCTGGACATTTTCCAGGGACATATGTAAAAGCAGAAGAACCCAATTTTCCCATTGTGCATTCCATATAAAACTGTAGCCACAGGGCCTCCCCGGTGGCGCAGTGGTTAAGTGCTGCACTGTGGAGCCGTCGGCAGCGGCAACGCGAGTTCGACGCCGGGCCGGGGAGAATCCCACATGGCGCGGCAGACCTCTCCAGCCTCGTCTGCTGCTCCCCTAAGTAGTGTATTTCTGATCTGCCTGTTCTGCTACCCGCTCTGTCTCTGGTGAGCCCTCTCGCTGCCCCATGCCTCTGGCCTGTACCCCAGCTTGTATGTATAAATAAATCTTAAAAGAAAAAAACAAAAAAAAAACTGTAGCCAGTTTTAAAGGTGCTTTTTATATCTCATGTGAATCTTAAGTTCATTTTTCCAAAATCTTTTCTTACCACAGAATCACTTATAAGGCTAATATTTTCTACCAGCCATTATAAACAGTCTTATTACAGAAGCCCTTGACATTTTCTTTGAAAGTGGTCAGCAGCCTAAGTATCTCTAGTAATTGCTCACCTTCTGCATGATGCCCTTTTCATAGTAATAGCGTAGAGAACGGCTGAGCTTGTCATAGTTCATGGCAGGTCGGTTCTTCTGGATGCCCCAACGCCGAGCAACCTGAAGAGACAGGAGAGCAATGGAAACTCATTCCCTGTGCCTGGTGGCTCTCTTACTCCCAGGAGAGCCAGTTCTATAACCTGACTGGTTTGGTCAGTGATCCATTTCCCTGACCTGGAAGGAAAAACACGTAACTCCCTCAAGAAAGGTGATGATTCAGTCACAACTGCAAAGAGGTGAGACCTAGAGGTGGAAGGATTCTAGCACTTCAAGATTGCAGCGGGCTTGGCTAATGCCCCAGAGGAAGCAGGCTCTCTACATATGAATTATTGACCAATACCCATAGACCATTAACATGTTGCCATTAAGTGCTATGGTTTCTGTAGCAGTCAATAAGGAATAATTAGAACGGTCATTCCTGAAACATTAGAAACACACTAGTGAGTTGCTAATGGGCCAGCAGAGCAAAAGTTCAAGTCTAATAAGATTGGAGAGGGGTTGGGAGATGTTTACTTATTGCAGCTCATGGAGTAAGGGAGAATCAAATCATTTCAGCCTGCTGCCATCCAATCCTTTGTTCCCAGCAGATTTGCAGAATGGACATTAAAACATGTAGCACCATTATCCACTTAATGAAAAATTAACAGGGCTTCCCAAACAGTTCTGAAGTGCATTATATCCAACCCAGTCCACCTGAGGTGCAGTGATGGAGCAATGTAATTGGAACTTTGGACAAAGAAGCCTTATAGCAAGAAAACGTCCTAGTGGAGTTTACCCAAGTAACAGGACAGCCAAGCAGATTCTGCTCTCAAGTACCTCAACATCCCAAATCCCACTTATAAGGATGACTATGAAGATACAAGAATAACCCTGAAAATGTGAGTCTCATTAGAGTTCTTTACTTTTGTGCAAACCAGGGGTGGTCATGTTTTCAACATTTTAGGGCACTCTTGAAAATCTGAGGAAAAAAAATCCTAAAAGAACTATATTCCTTTGATTTTTTAAAAGCCAGATGTTAACCATGGAGTGGGAAGTGGGGAGACTGCAAATAGAAGAGTGGATCACAAGGAAGCATTTCACTTCAACTATTTCCTTTAAGTATTTGGGCAGAATGAAAGCAACAGCTTCTAATTCAGGATTCTAACGTGACCTTTAATAAATTCCAGAAATGATGTGATAAATAAGGAAGAATGCATCTGTTCTAATTACATTAGAATAATTCAATAGCCCTGATTCCACTCTGCCTTGCCAGAAAGCGTGTGAAAGTTAAATTTCCATTCATCAGCTTCATGCCCCTATGGCACAACTCAAAACCCCTGGGTCTCCTTTTCATACTGCACCCATTCAACTCTATCTTTGATATACCCCAAAAGACAAAATTAACCAAAAATCACATCCCCTGGTTAGACAAAATAAAAATTTTAAAGTAATAGAAATTGTGGTAAAAGGGGAAACCTGCTAAACCAATGTATGTTCTTCCACCCTATTCAATAAAAATGATGCTCAGAGAAACATAACAAAGGGTCATTCAACACCAACATGCAAAACTGTTAATATCTAACTGCAAAACTGAGGCAACCAAAAAGGGAGGGTGGTACAGGAGGGAAGGGGCCAGTGGAACATGGTGGAGGGTTGTTGGGGCACTGGTGGTGGGCAGGGTGTAAAAATGTACATTTGTAGAGGTTTAAACCTGTAACCTCCAAAGCAGACACAACGACATAAACCTCGTTTACCTCGTGTTGTGCAACTACCTTAAACCCAGTAGGTTCAGCATCAGTCTAAGCAGACTTGCTCCATTAGTCGTCGCCACATCCACTGAAATCTGCGGCACTCCGCCCCGCCACGCCACGCCACGCCACGCCACGCCACGCCAACCCTACCCAACCCTACCCAACCC
>PVIJ01019458.1:0-23572 GCA_004024925.1 Scalopus aquaticus
GAATGGAATGTGGTGTAGATCTATGACAACATATATTTTCACGATTAGTTCTCCCTCTCCAGTGCAGCCTCTCGTCCACCGCTGCACCGCAGCTTTGCGCTGAACACTTTCCACGGTCCGTCCTGCCACGCCTTCCGTAGGGCTCAAGCACCAGGAACTTGGCAGCTCTGGGTCCCATGCCTGGTTCCCAGAACAAATCTCCCTTTTGTAATTGTGTGTAGTTACAGGGTAATTATTTTATGTGAACCTTTTAGTTTTGCTCAGGCATTTGCATCCTTAATCAGAAGCATATATAGTGATGAAAATTAGGGTATGTGTATAATGATACAATTAGATATATCTAATATATACATATATATGTAAAGTTTTTATTTGGGGAATATGTTTATATGAGACTATTTATACATGTGTGTCTGTGAAAGTGTGTGAGCAAAGAGGAAGTGTATTTACTTTCTAAATATGGGATCAAAATAAAATGTCTGTATAGGGTGGGAGACCTGGAAATAAGTAATGCTTGTGGACTGGAGACATTTACTGCTGCTAAATAAATATAGTACAGTAAGACAGAGAGGGACAAAAGGAATATTTGTTTTTGAAAAGTTCTGTATCTTCTTCAAAATCGCCTACTTGTGTATCAGGTGATAAATCACACTACTGTATCCGGCACTTAATCCTGAGAGACCAGGTGTTGATTACCCAGGGACCAGACTCAGGATGCTTGTATAAGCCAGGGCAGTGAGGAGACCAGGCTGAACGGCCCTGCAGACAGACGTGCACCCACAAAGAGCTGGCAGTTCTGGGTCAGGTATTAATTTATTTATGTTGCCTTTCTGATTTACATTTTAGATTCCTTTAGTTCTTTTTATTCAGTTTTTTAATAAAACCATTTATTTTAATTACTCTTACCAATATATTTATTTTAGATAGCTGTGCACAAAATAGCAGGAAATTTAGAAAGAGCAGGAGTTGTTTGTGAAAATGATTGGACTATTTAAAATTGTGTCTAATACCTGTGATACTTGATTGGATTTTTGTAAAGCAACACATTTTTTTTTTAGATGTGTCTAAACTGAACCTAAAGCAAGGATTTTGGAGACCTGCATGTGATCACTAGATCATCGTTCAGATTCTTTTGCTTTTTCTCATCTACCTTCAAATTCACTTTTCATATATTATCACAGAGCAAAGAGTACATTTATAGTATGATGTACACCATAGTTGGTTTGAGTAAAATATAACAGTGGGAGATAGACTTCAATTGGCCTCTAAGGACCACAGATATTTTTAACTACAGGGTGTCAGATTTTAAAGATATGCCAGGAAGCATGGATCAAAGAAAACTATAAAGCAATATGGCAGTTTCTGGGGGAAGTGGGGCAGAGGGCACAGTTCAGCCGTGACTCTGTGGCATGGCTCTGTGGATATAGGAGTAATTTTATCATGGGTCTTACACATCGTATCCATTGTTAGTAGCTCATGTAGACTTTAGAGAATTAGAACAGAAGATCCGTGTAGTAAACCACATTTCCTTTCTTGCTTCTGTCACCTGTGTTATCAGTAACCCTGAAATTAAGTCTCAAATGTTCTTCTCCATTTCCTCTGAACAACACCAGCTTTCAGAGGGGGTACTTGGTTAGCGCTGGCACTTTTCTGTGTCTCCAGTCCAGAGTACCACTCATAGAGACCCTTCCACTCCATTCATCAGCAACTTCCCTGCTCTCGTGACTCCTTAATCACAGATTATCTCTACATCTTGTTTATTGGGTCTGGCTCTATGTGAGGATATGAGGGACTAGTATATCCAGGAAACTGCACAACTCTGCTTGCCCCACGATTTTGGACAATGAAGGATAACAAAGGTATATATTCATTTCCTACACCTTTCACTTAACCCTGATTCTCTATTACAAGATATAACTCATTCCAACAAAATTAATACAATCTGGTCAAAAGATGGTGTCATCTGGATGAACTAATTGTAATATATTTTGCCTTAAATTCTGAGAACATCATTTTCTTAACTAATGATCGAAGTAACAAAAAACATCCAAAACATGCATAAATTGGTGTAGAAATAGCTTGACAATTTGGATAAAAGTGCATTATAATCTGTGCAGTGTTAGATTGATGTCAGTGATATTCTTATCAAAATTGTTGTGTCAGTTTACAATGGAATTGCATGCATTTCCTTTACCTCATTACAGTCACATTACCTCCTATAGTCAAAGCACTGTTTACCTCTTCGTATAATTCCTATGAATTATAAGGTCCGGCAATTTAACGATTAGGATGAGAAAATGAGTTAATGCTGCACTTTCATTTCCCTTGTCACAACCAGGGATTTCCAGACCTGACGGATGGCTGCTGAGAACTGCTCTGTGTTCACTGAGTTCATCTTCTTAGGGCTTTCTGGAAGACAGGATGTGCAGCAGGGGCTCTTTGTGCTCTTTCTGCTGGTTTATGGCATCACCGTGACCGCAAACCTAGGGATGATCTTACTAATCAAGGTGGACCCCAGACTGCACTCGCCCATGTATTATTTCCTCAGCAATCTGTCTTTCTGTGACATCTGCTACTCCTCCTCTGTCTCTCCCAAGATGCTGGCTGATTTCTTATCTGAGCAAAAGAGGATCCCATATAATTTATGTCCCATTCAGATGTATATTTTTGGTGCCTTTGCAGATTTGGAGTGCCTCATGCTGGCTGTCATGGCTTATGACCGGTATGTTGCCATTTGCAACCCCCTCCTGTACACAATTGCCATGTCCAGGAGACTCTGCACCCAGTTAGTGGTCATTTCCTACGCAGTGGGCTTTGTAGATTCAACAATCCACACCTGTTTGGCCTTTCGATTGTCATTCTGTACTTCCAATATTGTCAACCATTTTTTCTGTGACATCCCACCCATTCTAGCCCTCTCCACCTCAGATACATCGATTAATGAGATAGTGATGTTCACCTTTATTGGCTGTGTTGTGGGGTCCAGCATCATCACCGTCCTCCTCTCCTACAGCTACATAATCGTTACCATCCTGAGAATGAACTCAGCTGAGGGGAGACGCAAAGCCTTCTCTACGTGCGCCTCGCACTTGATGGCTGTGGCCATATTTCATGGCACGCTCCTGTTCATGTACTTTCGACCCAGCTCAAGTTACTCCATGGACACGGACAAAATGGCCTCTGTCTTCTACACAGTTATCATCCCTATGTTAAACCCACTCATCTACAGCTTAAGGAATAAGGACGTGAAGGGCGCCTTAAGGAAAGCAATCGGCACTGAATTACGTTCAGGGTGAAACTCTTTTTTTCACCCAAAAGTTTTTAAAAATTCTGAGGTCTACAGTTCAGGTATTTTGGCATGGTTTTGCTGTCTTACTTATACTATATACTATAGATATTTTCCATTATGATTATATCTAAGTTGATTCTGGGTTGCAGTAATGATTGAAATTTATACCTAGGAATATGTAAGTGGTAATATGGATAAGAATAAATAAGAAATCTTCAGTTCTATAGTTATAATTCCATAAATAGAAAGCTTGTGCCACTCTTTAACAATTCTTTATTTTGCTATTCACAATATTCAATACAGTATGTCATTCAAAAACACGTTAATAAATCAATGAGTATAGCTTAGAAAGCAGATGCAAAATTGAGTTTTCGTATTACCAAAAGAAGAAAACTCTCATTTAATTATATTCCAATATGTTCACCTTAGATGAAGTAATTGTCACTTCTTATCTTTTGGTTTAGGCTGGAAAAGTATCAGGGAGAGAGATATTTGGATATAAAAATCTCTCTTCCTCCTCACTGGTCCTTTACAGCAGTACAGTTCTCCTCCATTTCCATCATAAGTCAGGTTTGGTAAAGCAGATGACGTGTTTTACATTCCTTCTGAAAAGAAGAGAAGAAAACACACACTTATATTAACTTCAGAAATATATAACATCGATATATTTTATTTGACACAGTGTATTTGAAATGCAATCGTGAAATAATTAAAATGTTCAACATTTTGGTGGATCCCACTGATCAAAATTAATTTAAGCACCTGTGGAAAACAATTTAATTCCCAAATTTTATCCACCACAAAATATTCAATGAATAAATTAAATATAAATGATTTGAAGGACTTTGAAGTACATAAAATGATGTACATGAATGTCACATCAAGAGCAACTCCTATACCCTGAAAAAATCAGTAAGTTCTGTCCCCATAGGGAAACAGCAAACATGATCCTAATAATATACACTAACTTCTTAGTCAATCACAACAGCATAAACTTTCAGCAGATGAGATCCTGCACATGCTATTTCTTTGAGATTAAAGGTTTATATCAACTTTCAATTTGGAAATATGCACAATGAAAATGAAATTAAAATATATGCTAAAAACCATCATAATTTTCACATATAAAGCTGACAATGTAATTTAATTGTAATATTAGTGATTGATGTCAATAATGATGCACAAAAATATAACTCCTATGCATTTCCTAGAAAGGAATTAAGCAACATAGATCCAAAGTCTTCTCCTTTCTTCACACAACAGTATAAGCTATATACTTTTATGAAAGATTTTATTCTTACTAAACTTTTAGAACAGTCATTTAACTACATTGATGAAGTTGTGAAGCCAGTGTATGAGACTCTGTTGCAACATTGCTTATAATATTGACAAGGAGTAAAATAGTCAAAAATAGAGTAATTGTTAAACTATGGTGCATCATATATAGAATAGAAAGATATCAAGCTGTTTGAAATTACATTTTGCAGATACTTAATTTGTATTAAACAGGGTACCTATTAGTATACTCATGCATATAATACATGGGGTGGATAGATAGATAGATAGATAGATAGATAGAGCAAGTTAAAAGAAGATGAGTATTTAGACGTGTGAATGTGTGATAGTGATATGCATTATCACTTTGATTTGGCTACAATTCTAGAAAAGTAAACTCTTTACCCATAATAGAAAAGAGGCAGGTTGAAGCTTTCCTGAGTTCTCTGAAATTGTTGCTTGGGGTAATGGTTACTTTGTGAATTCTATAGAAGTGGGATAAGCCAATCAGACTTGTCCTTAAAGAAAAGGCAAATGGAAGCTGAGGGAGTTTATTCTCAGCCCTCCTTCCTATGTAGCAGGAGGAACATACCCATGACATCATATACCATGTGGAATGAAAATAAAGTAAAGTCATTCTGGACTGGAAACATAGCCAATGTTTTTCCATATCCTGAAGTATTTTTTTTATGGAAATGTTGTTTTCCTGAAATCATGAATTTTTCATTACCTGATCAAAAAATAAAAATTGAGATTTGTCTACTTCAGAGTTGAAACAGGAAAATTAATTTGGAAGATATTCTCCCTAATGTTCTAGGATGATAATAAGAAACCAGTTTATGTTAAACCCAAGACGGATCTAAAATATTAGCTTCACTTACTGAGCAGAAATAGTTCACATGTTCCAGTCCTCACCAGGACCAGACCTCAGGGCTGGGGTTCTGACGCTCTCTCTGCCCCTGAGGACTTTATAACCTTTCTCTCCCACTTTCCCCTGCACAGCCACATGCTTCCAATGGGACCCAGAATGTTCCAGAATCCCATGGGCTTGATCTGCTTTGGGCCTCCGCCTTGCCCAGGTTAGGATCCGAGCAGGTCTCTGCTCAAACAGGAGGATGATTAAGGAGGGGCAGGTCCGGGCTGGGTCCTCGCTTCCCCATCAGGCAGGGGCTGGGTTTTACCAGTAGGGGCAGGCCCAACCCTGGCCTGGAGCTTGGAAGGAGTCAATCTTCTCCCCAACACTTGCCAAAGAAAACTAGTTCTGAAGTGCCCCTGTGGGCATGGAGCCCCGTCAAGTGATCCGGGTGCCCCAGCTCTAAAGTCCCTGCCGCGGTTGCCCCCTTCAGAAATGCAGGCAGAGGGCTCCGTGTGCCCAGCGGTGACTTAGGTTTGAGGTCAGGTCACAGCAGAGGAGGAGCCCTTTCAGGGAGCACAGGAGGCTGAGGGAGCTGTGGAGGATGAGGCCAACCCTCCCGATGCAGGTCAGGGTTCTGAGTGGGGGTTAGGTGAAACCCTAAATGGGTGAAGGAGATGAAGTGTGGGTGCTGGGGAAGGTGGAGCAGGGAGTTGCTCCTAAGACATGGAAATGGCCCAAACGTGCCCCATATGAGGAGCAGGGGGGCAGGAGGGGTTGTCTCAGGGTGAACTGGAGACCTGTACAGGGAGGGACCAGGAGGAGACACCCTGAGGGCAGGGAGGGAGCTCCCTGGGTCCCTGCCAGGAGAGAGTCTTCCCCCAGGGAGATGGGACAGCTCCAAGCAGACTGCGGAAGGCTCCCTGAGCGCTGAGCCCTGGGGCAGAGGCAGCTGGGGATCCAGACGCCCCCCTTGGCCAGGTGCTGAGGGGCATGCTGTGTGTCTGCAGCTGGGACCAGGGAGGGGGCCTGGGCGGCTCAGCCCAGGTGTCCCGTCACCAGTAGGGGCGCAGCACCAGGCCTCATTTTCTTTGAACTGAGTGTCTCCCCACCCCTCAGAGGACACCGCTCCACGGCCAAGAGCCAGCCATTTCCCAGGAGTCTCCGGGCTTCACCGTAGTCCTCGGATGTCTCTCCCAGAATTGAACTCTTCCTCAAACTTGGGTATCAAATGGGGCAAATGTGCAGCAGGAACCTATGTGGTTCTGCAGAGACGCTGTGCGGACCCCGTTAGTCACAGATCAAAGCTGTTTCTGAGAGCCCTGGGCGCCCGGGCACCAGCGCCCCCCACCCCACCTGCATGAACTAAGGTGCACTGGCCCCTGGGGGTTCAGGACCTGCCCAGGAAAGGAGCTGCAGAGTCTCTGCAAGAGAAAATGGGGAGATTCTCACCAGTTGGGGACTTTGTGCCCCAAGTTGTCATCTCACTGAATGTCAGAAAGGCCTGAGGAGGGGGCCTCCCTGAGAGCGGGTGGGGATGCCACAAGCAGGGTCCAGCCGGGACCTTTCTGTGGGCCCAGATTCTGTGACAGCCAAACAGCAGGGAGGGTGGTGCAAAGTTTGTGGAAAGTTTCCCCCTCAGGAGAAGACGGATGTCCCTTCTCTCCTCGCCTCAGGGTATTTTAGTTGATCTGCCTGTTCTGCTCATAGTGTGTTAAGCTTGAAAATGGACCTTTGTATATACTGGGTTTTAATACTCTGGGATCTGTAAATACTAAGATACTTGCAGGAAGATTGCTGGCATATGCAGTTAGCTTAAGGCTTTTCAGATGAGGGCATTTTCTTGGGTTATCAGGGTAGGCTGAAAATGTTCACACAAGTCTCCCTCTAAGACAGAGATGGGAAGCCATTTCTCTCTGTGTCTCTGTCTCTGTCTCTGTCTCTGTCTCTGTCTCTCTCTCTCTCTCTCTCTCTCTCACACACACACACACACACACACACACACACACACACACACACACACACTAAAGATGGAGAGGAAGGATGCTGAAAGATGCCAGCCCTGAAGAGAGAAGTGATACGACCGCAAGCCGAGGAGCCAACATCCATCAGAAGCTGGAAGTGATAGGAAAGAATTGGATTGTCCCTGGGACACCCTGAGGGCATGTGGTCCTGCTGACACCTTGAATTTGAACCTGTGATATCGATTTACAACGTCTGACCTCCGTCACTCTAGGAGAACAAAGGAATTTTGTTTTAAGCCACTGAATTTGTAATAAATTCCTTAAGAAGTCTTGGGAAACTAAAAGATCTAGACTATGTGGGGAATGCTTACAATAATATCAGGCAAAGTAATAACATTGTTAATGAAGCGATGGACACTTAAAAAGGTATGGTACAAATACATGATTTATTTGTTCAATGAAGAATCAAGGTATAATAGAGAAAGAGGAAAGTTAGAAAATAGCAATAAAAACAAATAATTTATTCATCAATTATACATACACATATATATATAGTGCTAAGAACCTGAGATACACCATTTAATGTCTGCAAAAATATTATTTAAAAGTAGAACATTATTATTTCTGTTCTAAAATTATAACCTTCGATACCTCCCTGGTGGCCCAACGGGTTAAGCACAGTTTGTGGAGCTGTCAGCAGCTGTGGCATGAGTCCAGTGCCCAGCCAGGGAGATTCCCACATGGTGCAGCAGACCTCTCCTATCTCTCCTGCTGCTCCCCTCAGCAGTGTATTTTAGTTGATCTGCCTGTTCTGCTCCCCACTCTGTTTCTGGTGAACTCTCTTGCTGCCCCACACCTCTAGCCTGAACCCCACCTTGTATGCATAAATAAATAAAACTTAAAAAAAAATAAAATAAAGCAAAATTATAATCTTGAATTATATATGTTAAAAAACAGAACTGAAAGTGACTAAAATAATACCAGAAATACACATAAACACATAGGATTTTCATTGCATATTTTTATGAAAATGTCAAGACTATGGGAGCTTTTATTTTTACATTCCATGTCAAAAGAATGGAGTACATTCAACGATGATACAAAATATTGCCACTTAGCTAGTAATATATAGATGGTATCTCAAGCCAAGAAAATTAAGTCTATTGTTGCCACTCCCAAAACCTCCTCAAAACAGTTAGAGGCTGGAAAAGAGCAGCAAAAGTAGCTGATGCATTTCAACTGTTCAGTAAAAGGTATAATCTATGGGTTAACAAGGTAAGCTAGTAGAAAACTTGTATAGTTCCAAGGTCATAGAACCCTCTATATGTTTTTCTGTTGACATCTATCTCAAACAAAAGTGCTCATGAAAGTCTCTATGAAACACGGAGAGTAGCTAAGAAAATAGTTTTCCTAACGGTAGTTTGGATGCCAACACTTTCCTGAGAGCTTCCTTCACATCCTTGTTCCTCAGACTGTAGATCAGGGGGTTCAGCATGGGAATCACTACTGTGTAGAACACCGTGGCCACTTTGTCAGTATCTGGGTTGTTGTCAGTATTGGGCCGGCAGTAGATGAAAAGGATGGTTCCTTGAAAGACAACGATGGCTGTGAGGTGGGAGGCACAGGTGGAAAAGGCTTTGCGCCTTCCCTCTGCAGAGCGCATCCTCAGGATGGTGATGAGGATAAACAAGTAGGAGGTGAGGATGATCACGATGCTGACGATCTCATTGAACGTGGCCACAATGAACACCACGAGTTCATTTAAAGAGGTGTCATAGCAGGCAAGAGTAAAGATGGGTGGTATATCACAAAAGAAGTGGTTAATGACATTTGACCTGTAAGATGGGATCCGAAGAGCTAAACACAAGTGAATCAGAGAGCACACATTTCCACAGAGGTAGCAACCAGAAGCCAGGACCACACGGAGTTTCTGGGACATGGAGACCATGTACAGCAGTGGGCTACAGATGGCCAAGAAGCGGTCATAAGCCATCACAGACAGCAGGAAGACCTCTGTGATTGCAAATGCACAAAACAAATAGAATTGCACCATGCATCCCAGGAAGGAGATGGCTTTTTCCTTATTTAAGATATTAGCCAGCATCTTTGGCACAATTATTGTGGAGTAGCAGAAGTCCACAAAAGACAAATGACTGAGGAAATAGTACATGGGGGTGTGAAGTCGAGAGCTGACTTGAATTAGTGCAATCATGCCCAGGTTGCCCAAAATGGTACATCCATAGATGAGAAGGAAGAGCAGGGAAAGAAACACTCTCAACTCAGGGGCATCTGTTAATCCAAGAAGAATGAACTCTGTCACAGCGGTACAGTTCTCCTCCATTTCCAACATAAGTCAGGTTTGGTAAACCAATTGATGTTTGATATTCCTTCTGAAAAGAAGAGAAAAAACACACATTTATATTCACTTCAGAAAAATATAACATTGATATCAAGCACAGTGTATTTGAAATGCAATTGTGATATAACTAAAATATTCAACAGGTCAGTGTATCCCACTGATCAAAGTTAATTTAAGCTCTTGTGGAAACCAAATTGATTCCCAAATTTTATCCACCACAAAAATTCAGTGAATAAATTAAACATAGATGATTTGAAGGATTTGAAGTTGATAAAATAATATACAGAGCAACTCCCATTCCCTGAAAAAGGCAGTAAGTTCTATCCACAAAGGGAAACAGCAAACATGTTCCTAATAACATGCACTAACTTTTTAGTCAATCTCAATAGCATAAATTCTCAGAAGATGAGATCCTGTACCATGCCTTTCTTGGAAAATGCAACCAATTCCTTTGAGATTAATGGTTTATATCAACTTTCATTTTGGAAATATGCACAATGAAAAGAAAATTAAAACATATATTGAAAACCATCAAAATTTTCACATATCAAATTAACAAAGTAATTTAATTATAATATTAGTGATTGATGTCAATGATAATGCATAAAAATATAACTCCTATGCACTTTTTCTAGAAAGCAATTAAGCAACATAGATCCAAAGTCTTAACCTTTACACAACAGTAAAAGCTATATATTTTTATGAGAAATTTTATTCTTACTAAACTTTTATGACAATTATTTACTACACTCATGAAATTGTGAAGGCAGTGTATGAGACTATATTTCAGCATAGTTTATGATATTGACAATGAGAAAAATAGTAAAAAACAGAGTAATTGTTAAACTAAGGTGCATTATATGTAGAAAAGATATATACCATGCTGTTTGAAATTACATTTTGGATATGCTTAATTTGTTTTAAAAGGGATACTTAGTAGTATACTGATGCATATGATATGTGTGATGGATGGATGGATGGATGGATGGATGGATGGATGGGTGGATGGATGGGTAGATAGACAAGTTAACTGAAGATGTATATTTAGACATGTGAATGCATGATAGCAGTATCCATTATCTCTTTGATTTGGCTACAATTATAGACATAAAATTTTTTTATCCATATTAGAAAAGAAGCAGGTTGAAGCTTTCCTGAGTTTTCTCAAATTTTTGGTTGGGGAAGTCGTTACTTTGTGCATTCTATAGAAGTGGGATAAGCCAATCAGACTTGTCCTTAAAGAAAAAGCAAATGGAAGTTCAGAGAGTTTATTTTCTGCTCTTCTTCCTAGCTAGCAGGAGGAATATACCCATGACATCATATACCATGTGGAATGAATATGAGTAAACTCATCTGGACTGGAAACATAAGCCCATGTTTTTTCCATATTTGAAGACATTTTTTTACAAATGAAATATTGTTTTCCTGAAACCATGAATTTTTCATTACCTGATCAAAAAAAGAGATTTGTCTACCTCAGTGTTGAAACAGGAAAATCAATTGAGAGGATATCATCCCTAATGTTCCAGGATGATAATAAGAAATCAGTTTATGGTAAACACAAGACAAATCCAAAACATTAGCTTCACTTACTGAGCAGAAATAGTCACATATCTCATACTCCATGAGCTGCAAGTATTCACAAGTATTTCAATTCAACTCTGAGATTCAGCACAACAATTATAGAACTAATACACAGTCATGTACTCTAGATTCTGACAGTAATCAGGTTGGAAAAGATAGAAGAGGGATGTGAGTGTCTCTCTCTCTCTGTGTGTGTGTGTGTGTGTGAAAGAGAGAGAGTCAGAGAGGAGAGAGCTTTTTATTAACTATCTGTTCTTACATACATATCAAATTTTGATATTATAGAGAAATTGTCCTACTTTCATCAATTCTTTCTAAATACTAAAAGACAGAAACATTTTTTACAGTAAATGGGGAACATGAAGTCTGTGAGAACAGTCTCTAATTAGAAAACAGATGAATTAGGCATATCTTTAAAATAATTTTTTACTGGCAAAAGATACTTATTTTTATTTTCAAGTAACCTAGGCCTAGGTCTAGCCAACAAACCTGAGGGACAGGCATCTCCTCTCTGGCGCGGGAGATGTAATGTGTGCACAGTAAACTCCCGGAGACTTATACTGTGATGGAAGCTCTTGGGAACTGGGTCCCCCATGTCTCAAATCATTTTTACTCCCTATGGTCTAAAAATGCATTGAAATTAAATGAATACTACATGTGATATATAAAACACACAGAATAATTAATCTCTATGGAATACCACCTTATTTTTTTAATGCCCTAAATTTGTAAAGCAGTTGTTTAAAATCAAACATGCCTATTTTTATATTTCATTGAGCATTATTATGACATTATATTCTGGTGTCATCTCTGTGAGACATACCTCATGACGCCTTTCAGAAATAATGTGAATAGTTCTCATGGCTGATCTCAGTACAAAGTTACCAAAATTTGTTCAGGGCAGAGTGACTAGAGCCACATCAAAATTCTTAAAATGCTCGGAAGAAAATAAACTTCATGGTCAGAAAACCATAAAATAGTTTGCACTTATTGGATAAGTGTTAGAATCTAATCTAAACATTATACAGGTAATATCTCATTGAATTTTCATAATAACTAGCTAAGAGAATGACTCTATTTTTAAAGGCATGTGGGAAGAGGGGTTGATTTTCTGCAGAACAAGATGAACAAATCAAATTGTTGGAGGAGGATCTGAGGAACAGACAGCTTACAATGGATGCTATGAATTGAATTTCTTTCCTCAATTATTTTCTCAATGCCAGGAATTTGATGCCCAACCATTGTCTCTTCTCCTGAGCGATGTAAACTAAGGAAGAAGGAGACTTGGCGGGTGAAGATTAGATGACAATAAATCCAAACTACAGATGAGTTACTATTATAGAACTGTATGGCTGTCGTGATGATGATAAGACACCAAATAAGACAGACAGCAACCAGCGAAACCCAGCTTAAAGTAGAAGGTGAGATGTGTAGACAGAGCAGTTTCATGTAGCCAGAAATGTGATGGTACAGTGTGATGATGAGAAAATATTGCTTCCCTTGGGAGTACAGCAGAAAGGGGTGATTCGTTTTTCCCACTTTATGTTTGTTGAGTTTAAACTAGGTTTAAATCAGTGTATCTGCCCCTAGCGATTATAGGTTCAAATTTTTATAAGCATACTTTCACAGCCTGCCCCCACTGGTGCCCCCACATTCTCCACCTTGTTCTATTGGCTTTCTTACCTCCCCAACTCCCACCCCATCATCCTCTCCCAATGCTTGCCTCAGTTTTGCAGTCAGATGTTGAGTGGTTATTATTGAATTGGTTTTGACTAAGCCTTTGTTCTGTGTCTCTATATTCCACATATACGTGAGCCCATCCTGCTTATCATAAGTTCAAAGGACTACTGCTGACCTCTGGTTGTACGTCCATAGACAGTGCTACACAACCTGTAATACTGGCTAGTGTCCAACAGTAAAAATATCCAGGGCAAAATATCAATATTGTTGAAGGTGAGATGTTCCATTCAATATACCAGAGTTCTTACATCAAATATTTTCTTTTTAATTTATTTTCTCCCGTGGTGCAGACAATGGAATTCTTTGTCTAGTAGCTCTGTACTTGTGTGTTGTTTGCCTAGTGACCCTTAGCTATCCAGTGGGTTTTAGAACGGTTTAAATTATGTGGAATATCTAGTTTCTTGTGCTCTATGGGGTGAATTATCTTTCCAGTTTAGTATGACCTGTGCTTATACCTGATGGCTGATAATCAGACTTAAAGAACATTTTACTAAGTGACATTATAACATGTTTTGTCATTTTATTAATAATACTAATGGCTAAGCCCAGTAATGCTGCCTCTCTTGTTGAGCCCTCAGAAACTAAGTCTACTCTGGTAGTTGTGGGTGCTGATACCTGCTGGGTCCCATAGGTTCTGATACCTGCTGGGCACTATAGGAGCTGAATCCCTTTGAGCTCAGGCCTAAAGGTGCTGACTGCCTTTCAAGACCCATAGAAATGTATTCTTCCCTAGGTTTTATACTTGCTGGTTCTCTGCTGGGGCCTGAATCCCTTCAGTTCCGAGGAGGTGTTGAAGCCATGCTGGGCTCTGTAGGCCCAGGCCCCCAGCTGAGCCCATCAGGAACAGACTCCCAACTGGGTCCTGTAGATGCGGACAAGCTGCTGTGTTCTTAGTATGACTACATCCTGCTGTGTCCTGATTCCCTGTGGGCTCCGTAATGCTGACTCTCTGCCTAGCCCGTAGAGGCTGACTCCATTCTGGTACCTGTGGATGCTGATGACCTGTTGGGACCCATAGCTGCTGACAAAAGCTAGGCGTTAGAGGGGCCGACTCCCTTTGAGTAATACCTGCTGTCTCCCTGCTGGGCCCTGTAACATGGACTCCCTGCTGACAATAGCGGTCTTGGTTATAAGCCGAATCCTATAGGTGCTCACTCCCTGCTAAGCCCAAAGGTGCTGATTCCTTCCTGAGTCCTATAGGTGCTGACTCTTTTCTGATTCCTACAGGTACTAGCTCCCTGCTGAGGCCTGTAGGCACTGCCCCCCATCTCAGCCCTTCTTGAAAATGTGGATGGGAGTTGGGGGAGGAGGATGCAGGCACCTACTGGCTAGAAACCAGGGTTGATGATTAACATTCTCTCATGCCCAGGATAGGTCAACAGAAAAGTCCAAAACAGCACCAGTGTTAAGCTTGAGAAACCCTGTTCTGTTTGGGAGGACCAAAGGTAAAAGGTGTTACTCTCACCTTAAAAAGCCCCAGTCTCACAGGTGATATGGGAACTCTTACATCATTAAATGCATTAGACAACCAGTACAGAACTTTATTTCATTATAAACACAATATAACCCCATTCTTTTCATCATTGTTATTTATTTAAAGAAACAATGAATAACTGCCTTGTCCAGGGATACTGGAATGTTTCCAAAAGGTCATTCCATCCTTTCAAGGATTTCTCTTTTAAAAACATTAATAACCATTCATAACATGGGCCTGATCCTTGCAGTTCTGTCTTATGGTTAAGTCCAACAATAAATGTCTGAGGCTACAGTGACCCCAGGAATATTTGAGAGTCCTGCGTTTACACAAGCTTAAACATCTTCCTCCAAAATCACTTGAGTTTGAACTTGAACTCAGGTATTTATTCTTAAGTGTGCCTCCTACCTCACTAAGGCAGCAATGACCTATGTCACATTTAAGTAGTCATTATCATGACTCTTAAAAATGTAGACTATAACAAGTATGAAATGAAATCTAAACTAAGGAGGAAGAAAATGAAGTGTTAACATGTAGATACATAAGAAAGATAAATAATGATTCGTTTTGTAAAAGATGGGTGTGTTAAGCTTGAAAATGGACCTTTGTATATACTGGGTTTTAATACTCTGGGATCTGTAAATACTAGGATACTTGCAGGAAGATTGCTTGCGCATGTGGTTAGCTTAAGGCTTTTAAGATGAGGGCATTTTCTTGGATTATCAGGGTGGACTGGAAATGTTCACACAAGTCTCCTTCTAAGACAGAGGTGGAAGACCATTTCTTTGTCTTTATCTCTCTCTCTCTCTCCCTCTCCCTCTCCCTCTCCCTCTCCCTCTCCCTCTCCCTCTCCCTCTCTCTCTCTTTCTCTCTCTCTCTCACACACACACATACAAACAACACATGTGCAGAGATGTATTAAAGAGGGAGAGGAAGGGTGTTGAAAGAGCCAGCCCTGAAGATAGAAGTGATAGCACCATGAGCCAAGGAAAGGCAACATTCATCAGAAACTAGAAGTGATAGAAAGTACTGGATTGTCCCTGGGACACCCTGAGGGAGTGTGGTCCTGCTGACACCTTAGTTTTGAATCCATGATATTGATTTAAAAAATCTGACCTCCATCGCTCTAGGAAAATGAAGATACATTGTTTCAGGCCACTAAATGTATAATAATTTTATTCTGAAAAAGTTATGGGAAACTAAAAGATATAGACTACATGGTGAATGCTTAAAATAATATCAGGCAGATTAATAAAATCATTAGCAAGAAGATGGACACTTAAAAAGGTATGGTACCAAATACATGATTTATTTGTTCAAACAAGAGTCAAGGTATAGAGAAAAGAGAAAAGTTTAAAACTTCTAAAAACAAATAATTTATTCATCATTTATGATATACAATATATATATAATATATATGTTTATATGTATACAGTGCTAAGAATCTGGGATAAACAATTTAATCTTTGTGAATATGTTATTTGAAAAGTAAAGTATTATTATCTCCATTTTTAAATTATAACTTGCAATATAAAGAAAAAACAGACCCAAAGTGACTAAAATTATACCAAGAAACACAAAGAAACACAATGGGAAATTCACTGCACGTATTCATGAAAATTTCAAGACTATGAGACCTGTTTTTTTCTTACATTCCATGTTAAAAAATGGAGCCCATTTAATATGGAAGTGGTGCATGTATTAAGGACGCTGCAAAGCATTGTCACTTAGCTGGAAATATATTGATGGTATCTCAAGCCAAGAAAATTAAGTCTATCACTACCACTCCAAAAAACCTATTCAAAACAATTAGAGGCTGGAAAAGAGCAGCAAAAGTGGCTGATGTACGTCAACTGGCCAATAAAAGAGGGAAGATATGGCTTAACAAGGTAACCAAGTGGAAAACGTGTGTAGTTTCCAGATCATAGATTCCAACTCTATTTCATTTTCTGTTGACATCTATCGAAAACAAAGTCCTTATAGAGGTCTATGATGAAACCCTGAGAGTAGCTAAGAAAATGTTTTTCCTAAAGGTGGTTTGGATGCCAACACTTTCCTGAGAGCTTCCTTCACATCCTTGTTCCTCAGACTGTAGATCAGGGGGTTCAGCATGGGAATCACTACTGTGTAGAACACCGTGGCCACTTTGTCAGTATCTGGGTTGTTGTCAGTGTTGGGCCGGCAGTAGATGAAAAGGATGGTTCCTTGAAAGACAACGATGGCTGTGAGGTGGGAGGCACAGGTGGAAAAGGCTTTGCGCCTTCCCTCTGCAGAGCGCATCCTCAGGATGGTGATGAGGATAAACAAGTAGGAGGTGAGGATGGTCACGATACTGACGATCTCATTGAACGTGGCCACAATGAACACCACGAGTTCATTTAAAGAGGTGTCATAGCAGGCAAGAGTAAAGATGGGTGGTAGATCACAAAAGAAGTGGTTAATGACATTTGAACTATACGATGGGATCTGAAGAGCCAAACACAAATGTATCAGAGTGCACACATTTCCACAGAGGTAACAACCAGAAGCCAGGACCACACGGAGTTTCTGGGACATGGAGACCATGTACAGCAGTGGGCTACAGATGGCCAAGAAGCGGTCATAAGCCATCACAGACAGCAGGAAGACCTCCGTGATTACACATGTACCAAACAAATAGAATTGCACCATGCATCCCAGGAAGGAGATGGCTTTTTCCTTGTTTAAGATATTAGCCAGCATCTTTGGCACAATTATTGTGGAGTAGCAGAAGTCCACAAAAGACAGGTGACTGAGGAAATAGTACATGGGGGTGTGAAGTCGAGAGCTGACTTGAATTAGTGCAATCATGCCCAGGTTGCCCAGAACTGCACATCCATAGATGAGAAGGAAGAGCAGGGAAAGAAACACTCTCAACTCTGGGGCATCTGTTAATCCAAGAAGAATGAACTCTGTCACAGCAGTACAGTTCTCCTCCATTTCCATCATAAGTCAGGTTTGGTAAACCAAATGATGTGCTTGATATTCCTTCTGAAAAGAAGAGAAAAACACTCGTTTATATTAACTTCAGAAAAATATGACATTGATAGCAAACACAGTGCATTTGAAATGCGATTGTGAAGTAATTAAAATGTTCAACATGTCAGTGGCTCCCACTGATAAAAGTTAACATAAGCATTTGCAGAAAATGATTTGATTTCAAATTTTATCCACCACAAAAATTCAGTGAATAAATTAAACATAGCTGAATTGAAGGCGTTTGAGGTAGACAAAATGATACACGCGAATGTCACATAGAGAGCAACTCCCATTCCCTGAAAAAGGCAGTAAATTCTATCCACATAGAGTAACAGCAAACATGATCCTAAAAATATACACTATTTAGTCAGTCTCAATACATAAATTCTCAGCACACAAGATTCTGTACCATGCCTTTTTTGGAAAATGAACCAATTTCTTTAAGGTTAATGGTTTATGTCAACTTTCAATTTGGAAATAGGCACAACGAAAAGAAAATTAAAACATATACTAAAAATCATCACAATTTCCACACATCAAATTAACAAAGCAATTCAATTATGTTAGTGATTGGTGTCAATAATGATGCAAAAGAATGAAATCACTTTTTCTGGAAAGCAATTAAGCAACATAGATCCAAAGTCTTAACCTTTACACAACGGTAAAAGCTATATGATACTTTTATGAGAGATTTTATTCATATTAAATTTTTATAACAATTATTTAACTAACTGGTGAAATTGTGAAGCAGTGTATGAGATTATATTTCTGCATGGTTTATGATATTGACAATGAGAAAAACAGTCAAAAATAGAGTAATTGTTAAACTAGGGTGTCTCATATGTAGAACAGATAGATACAATGCTGTTTGAAATTACATTTTGGAAAAGCTTAATTTGTTTTAAAATGGATACCTAGTATTATACTGAGTATATGATACATGCCATAGGTAGGTAGGTAGATAGAAAGATAGATAGATAGAGCATAACTGATAACTGAAGATGTATATGTAGACATGTGCACGCATGATCTTGGTAAGCATTATCACTTTGATTTGGCTACAATTGTAGAAAAGAACACTCTTTATCCATATTAGAAAGGAGGCAGGTGGATGATTTCCTGATTTCTCTCAAATTGCTGCTTGGGGTAATGTCTACTTTGTGCATCCCCTCTAGAAGTAGGATTAGCCATTCAGACTTGTCCTTTAAGAAAAGGCAAATGGAAGTTGATGGAGTTTATTCTCAGCCCTCCTTCCTACGCAGCAGGAGGAATATACCCATGACATCATATATCATGTGGAATGACAGTTGAGTAAAGTTATTCTGGACTGGGAAGATAAGCCAATATTTTTTATCTTGAAGTAATCTTTTTTAAAAAATAAATGGAAATATTCTTTTCCTTAAATCATTGTTTTTTTTTTTTTCATTACGTTAAAAAAAATAGAGATTTGTCTACCTCCAAGTTGAAACAGGAAAATCAATTCAGAGGATATTCTTCTTAAAGTTCTAGAATGATAATAAGAAACCAGTTTATGGTAAACCCAAGATAAATCCGAAATACTAGCTTCACTTAGTGAGCAGATACAGTTCAAATGCCAAATTCTCCATGAATTGCTGAGAAGCATTTTAACTCAACTCTCAGCATCAGAGCAGCAATTAGGGAGCTCATATACAGTAACATACTCTAGATTCTCACAGAAATCAGTGTGGAAAAGATAGAAGGATGTGTGTGTGAGAGAGATTGAGAAGAGAGAGCATTTTATTCACTCTCTGTTCTTACATACATACCAACATTTGATATTAAAGAGAAAATTATCCTAATTTTATCAACTCTTTGTAAATACTAAAAGACAAAAATATTTTAAACAGTAAATGCAAGGAAACATGAATTCTGTGAAAACATGCTCTAATTAGAAAACTGATGAATTAGGCATATCTTTAAAATAGTTGTTTACTGGCAAAAAAATATTCATTCTTATTTTCAATAGCCCAGGCCCAGTTCTAGCCAACAAACCTGAGCGACAGACATCTCCACACTGACACAAGAGTTGCTATGCATTCACAGTAAACTCCCAGAAATTTATACTGTGATGGAAGCTCTTGGGAACTAGGTCCCTCAGGTCTCAAATCATTTTTACTCTCTATGGTCTAAAAATCTATTGAAATAAATGAATACTACATGTGCTATAAAACACACACAATAATTAATCTCTGTGTAATACCACCCTCTTTTTAATACCCTAAATTTGTAAAGCAGTTGTTTAATATAATATCAAATATGCCTATTTTTACATTTCATTGAGCATTGTGATGACATTACATTCTGGTGTCATCTCTATGAGACATACCTCTTGGTGCCTTTCAGAAATAATGTGAATAGTTCTTATGGCTGATCTCAATACAAAGTTACCAAATTTTTGCAGGGTACAGTGACTAGAGTCACTCAGAATTCTTAAAATGCTGGAACGAAAATGAACTTCATGGTCAGAAAACCATAAAATAAGTTGCACTTGTTGGATAAGTGTTAGAATCTAAGCTAAACATTGTACAGACAATATATAATTTAATTGTCATAATAACCAGCTAAGACAATGACCTATTATTAAAGGACTGTGGGAAGAGGTCTTGATTTTCTGCAGAACAAGATGAACAAATCAAAGGGGTGGAGGAGGAGCTGACGAGCAAGCAGATCACAAAGGATGTTAGGACTTGAATTTTGTTCCACAATTATTTTCTCAAAAGCCATTGATCTGATGCCCAATCACTGCCTCTTCTCCTAAGCTACTTAAACTAAGGAAGAAGGAGACTTGGCTGGTGAAGATAAGATGACAGTAATGCCAAAACTAGATATGAGTTACTATTATAGAACTATGTGAGAGTCGGGATGCTGAAAAGACAGCCAGTAAGAGACGGCAAGCAGAAAACCCAGCTTAAAGTAGCAGATGAAATGTGAGGACAGAGACATTTCATGTAGCTAGAAATAAGTGGTGGTCCAGAGGGATGATGAGAAAATAGTTGCTTCCCCTGGGGGGTACAGCAGAAAAGGGTGATGCTTTTTCCCATTTTATGTTTATTGAGATTGAAGTTGGTTTAAATCATTGTATCTGCCCCAGGGTTTAGAGGTCCACAATTCTACACACCTACTTTCACCCACTGTCCCCACTAGTGCCCCCACGTTCTCCACCATATTCTCTTTGGTCCCTTCCCTCCCCAACTCCCACCCCACCATCCTCCCCCTCTGCTTGCCTCAGTTTTGCAGCCAGATGTTGAGTGGTTATTATGGTTTGGTTTTGACTGAGTCTTTGTTCTGTTTCTCTATACTCCACATATACTCAAGCCCATCCTGGTTATCATAAGTGCAAAAAACTACTGATGACCTCAAGTTGTATGTCCATAGGAAACACTGATTATCAGCCTTTTCCTAGGATACTGGAATATTTCCAAATGGACAGGATTTCTTTAAAAAACATCAATAAGTGTTCATAACATGGGCCTGATTCTTGTAGTATTTTCTTCTGTTTAAGTTCAACCCTAAATGTCTGGGGCTGCAGTGACCCCAGGAATATTTGAGAGACTTGAGTTTATGCAAGCTTAATCATCTTCCTCCAAGATCACCCATCAGAGTTTGAACTTGAACCGAGGTGTTTAATCTTGAGTGTGCCTCCTAATTCACTAAGGCAGCAAGGACCTATGTCACATTTAAGTAGTCACTACTGTCACTCTTAAAAATGTAGATGATAGGGCCTCCCTGGTGGTACAGCGGTTAAGC
The DNA here is from genome assembly GCA_004024925.1 of Scalopus aquaticus. Taxonomy (NCBI): domain Eukaryota; kingdom Metazoa; phylum Chordata; class Mammalia; order Eulipotyphla; family Talpidae; genus Scalopus; species Scalopus aquaticus. The sequence goes on from PVIJ01019458.1 coordinate 21,304, forward strand.
GCTGTGCTGTGGTGGTGTCAGCAGCGGCGAGGCGAGTTCGACACCTGGCCCTGGAGATTCCCACATGGCGCTGCAGACCTCTCCTGCCTCGCCCGCTGCTCCCCTCAGCAGTGTATTTCCATCGATCTGCCTGTTCTGTCTGCTCCCCACTCTGTCTCTGGTGAACCTTCTCACTGTCCCGTACCTCTGGCCTGTACCCCAGCTTGTTTGCATAAATAAATAAATCTTTAAAAAATGTAGATGATAACAAATATGAAATGAAATCTTAAGGAAAGAGGAAGAAAAATGAAGTGTTAACCTGTAGATAACTAAGAAAAATAAATAATGATTCTATCTGTAAAAGATGAGTGTGTTAAGCTTGAAAATGGACCTTAGTATATACCAGGTTCTAATACTCTGGGATCTGTAAATACTAGGATACCTGCAGGGAGATTGCTTGTGTATATGGTTAGTTAAGGCTTTTGAGATGAGGGCTTTTTTCTGGAATATTAGGGTAGACTGGAAATATCCGCACACGACTCCTTCTCTCTCTCTTTCTCTCTCTCTCTCTCTCTCTCTCTCTCTCTTTTTCTCTCTCTCTGTCTCTCTCCTTCTCACACACATGCATACACACACACACACACACACACACACACACTAGAGATGGAAAGAAGGCATGGTGAAAGACAACAGCCCTGAAGAAAGAAGTGATAGGACCACAGGACAAGGTGCCAAAATACATCAGAAACTGGAAGTGATAGGAAAGGATTGGATTGTCCCTGGGACATCCTGAGGGAGTGCAGTTCTGCTTACACCTTGGTTTTGAACCATGATATCGATTTAAAATGCCTGACTCCGTCACTCTAGGAGAATTAAGATACATTGTTTTAGGCAACTAAATTTGTAATAATTTTCTTCAGAAGCGATGGGATACTAAAAAATCTAGAATACATGGTGTTTGCTTGAAATATCAGGCTGAGTAATAAAATTGCTAACAAGGTGATGGACACTTAAAAAAGTATGTTAACCCAAAACATGATTTATTTCTTCAATCAAGAGTCAATGTATAACAGAGAAAGAAGAAAGTTGAAAACTTCAATAAAAAGAAATAATTTATTCATCAGTTATTTTATACACACACACACACACACACACACGTATAGTTAAGAACCTGCGATACACCATTTATTTATTGTAAAAATTTTACTTAAATAGTCTAGTATTATCTCAATTTTAATGGCATAATTCACTATATAAAAAAACAGAAACAAATGTGACAAAAATGATACCAAGAAATACACATAAACACAATAGGAAATTCACTCATATTTTCATAAAAAGTCAAGACTGTGAGACAATTTTTTAATATTCCATGTTCAAAAAACTGAGTCCATTCAATAAACAAGGGATGCATGTATTGGGGTGATGCAAAACATTGCCACTTAGCTGGAAATAGATTGATGGTGTCTGAAGCCAAGGAAATTAAGTCTATCACTACCACTCCCAAAACCTACTCAAAACAATTAGAGGTTACTGAAGAGAAGCAAAGTGGCTGATGAATTTCAACTATCCAATAAAAGGGGAAAATACGGCTTAATAAGATAAGCAAGAACACAGCTCATAGAATCATTCACTGTTTTATTTTCCGTTGACATCTACCTAAAACAAAGTCCTCATGAAGATCTCTAATGAAACCCTTAGAGTAGCTAGGAAAATGGTTTTCCCAAAGGTGGTTTGGATGCCAACACTTTCCTGAGAGCTTCCTTCACATCCTTGTTCCTCAGACTGTAGATCAGGGGGTTCAGCATGGGAATCACTACTGTGTAGAACACCGTGGCCACTTTGTCAGTATCCGGGTTGTTGTCAGTATTGGGCCGGCAGTAGATGAAAAGGATGGTACCTTGAAAGACAACGATGGCTGTGAGGTGGGAGGCACAGGTGGAAAAGGCTTTGCGCCTTCCCTCTGCAGAGCGCATCCTCAGGATGGTGATGAGGATAAACAAGTAGGAGGTGAGGATGATCACGATGCTGACAATCTCATTGAACGTGGCCACAATGAACGCCATACGTTTGTTTAGAGAGACATCACAACAGGCAAGAGTAAAGATGGGTGGCAGATCACAAAAGAAGTGGTTAATGACATTTGACCTGTAAGATGGGATCCGAAGAGCTAAACACAAGTGAATCAGAGAGCACACATTTCCACAGAGGTAGCAACCAGAAGCCAGGACCACACGGAGTTTCTGGGACATGGAGACCATGTACAGCAGTGGGCTACAGATGGCCAAGA
>PVIJ01019459.1:0-23569 GCA_004024925.1 Scalopus aquaticus
CGGCGACGCAAGTTCGACGCCCGGCGGGGGAGAATCCCACATGGTGCGGCAGACCTCTCCTGCCTTGCCCGCTGCTCCCCTCAGCAGTGTATTTCTGATCCGCCTGTTCTGCTACCCGCTCCATCTCTGGTGAACCCTCTCGCCGCCCCATGCTTCTGGCCTGTACCCCAGCTTGTATGTATAATAAAAAAAAAAAAAAAAAAAAAAGAAATTGCCCCACTGTGGGATTTTAAAAAAAAAAAAGCAATTAACTGTACTATTAAAACTTGTCACCTTCTAGCCAAAACGAAAGATGTACATTTAATATTTCTCCATTCCTACCAACAAAATCAGAGTTTGTATGAAAAATTGTGAGCACTCCTAAGGTAAAGAATTTTGAAATCGTAGACCTTCTTTTTTCAAACTTTTCCACATATGACCTATTTCATTATTTCCCACTTACATCACAATTTATCTCCATCCTTGTGCTAAAAAATTTTTCATTGTAGAAAAAAATATCAAAAACACTTAAGAAATCCACATTCTACAAAACTTTCAAGTGTGTTCAGAGGTCATTTTCACTTTAAATTAATAAGCCCCTAGTGTAAGTTGATTCATATCTATGCTCTACTCACACACTCCTCATGCTCAAAATGCAAATACCACTTCAGACATCAAAATTCCCCTAACGCTGCTGCTCTTATCCATCCTACCTTCCCTAGGCTGACACACTGGACTACAGATAACTCTCTTCCCACCCCAAGAACCCAAAGCAGCAAAACAAAAGTTAGTTAACAAGATTTCTCGGGAAGATCAAGAAATAGATAAACAGGGAAGTAATTGTTCTCTCAACAGCCCCAAATTTACCTGCGGGACTCCCATACTACCCCTTATTTGCACCTTTGAAAAACTCAAGTTTTCCACTAAAGTAATCTGAGCTAACGAATCAAAGCCTGCCCGTTTTTCTTCTACCCCTTTTTCTTCCAACCAGAAAACCCCAACCTCTAATAGGAGGACAATGTAAGAAGCAGAAATGAGGGAGCAGGAAATGACCCCTTTCCTTCCCTTTCCTTCCCTTCTTTCCAAAGAGGGTTCAAGATATCATCTTTCTCCAAGCCTCCCTCCACCTTTCCCTCTAGGAGATATGTTTCAGACTAGCTAGGGCCCAGTGTACCAAATAAACACTTCACAATCATGCTCTTCTAAAATGGTTACAAGGCAAACAAAAAGTTGATACCTCTGCTTATCCCTTTCAAGCCTCCCAATATTTCTACAACTAACACAATTCAAGCTATTTTTAAAAGACAGGCCCCTCTCATTCTTTCCAGCCCTTCAAAAAAAATCCAATACTTCAATATCTTCAGCTGCCTTCTCAATCTTTCAAAAATATTTACAAAACGCTTCTTCCTACAACCCCTTTTACGCCTCTAACACCTGAATCTAAAACTCTCCAGATGTTGCAGGTATCAGCCCTCCTCCAGTTTAATTACACGCCAGAGTGGCCCTTGAACCCCCAAACTTAAAAATCTCAATTTTTCCCAATGGTACCTAAGTCATCAGTCCTTCTAGCACTATCAATTCAATATTTTTAAATCCATCAATACCCTTGCCCCACACTTACCCAATACTTCCTAAAACCCTCCAAAGGCCCATGTATCGCTCTCAACTATCCCCTATTTTTCAAATCCTTCAATACTCTTGAACCCTTTATAGCTCATTAATAATTCCACAGACCCCTCAATGTCCCTCCTATCCCTTCTGCCCTCGTGTTTTAAAAAGGCCCTCGATACTCCGCTTCTAGATCTTTTAGTCCCGGAATAACATTGTTTGTAAAGCCCTCGGTATCTCGCTATTCCCTTCCAGATCCCGGTAGTCACATTTAAAAATCCCTCGATAGCCCTCAGTTCTCGAATAGCAGTATTTTAAATTCCCTCACTAACCCTTCCACCCCTTCCAGCACCCCACTGTATTTTAAAAGGCTTCGCCATCCTTGGGCCCCCTCCCGGGTCCCATAGCCACACCGCCACTACGCCCCTTGCTCTTCCCTGCCCCCCCAACCCCCACAATGGTGATAGTACTACAGAGAAGACGTCGCCGGGACCTCCCGACCGCCGCCCCTCAGCACCGCCCTCCCCCACGCCGCCTCCCCTCCCCCCTCGCCCCCGCGGGCCCCCAACGCCCACGTTCGCCCGCCCCGGCCCAGGCCGGCTCACTCACATCGGCTCCAGTAACTTGGCCAGCCAGGACTTGAGGGCATCCACATCCTCTATGAGCATGGTGCAGGGAAGGCGGGCTCGGCCGCCGCTTTTCTTCAGGAGCAGCCGCGAGTCTCCCCTCACCGTCTCCAGGCGCCCTCTTCACAGCTCCGGGTGCCCCAGCCCACCGGGCATCTTAGGAGACTTCAACCTACTCCCCCGGCCGGGGCCTAACAGGAACTAACCCAAGAGCTCTCACTCACCCTAGCCTGACGGTTCAGGAGGGCGGGAGACAGTGTCGAGTGGCGAGTGTGAGAGCCAATAGTAGGGAGAGGGCCGTGCGCGCCAAGCCAATTAAAAAGCTCGCTCGCCCCGCCCGGCTAATCGTACCCAGTTAAGAAGGAGGGATATAGCAAGGTAGGTAGAGAGCCTACGTGAACTCCTGGTGCAAGATGGTATCTTGGAGAAGGTGCTGTGCCTCTTAAAGGGGCCGCAACGCCTTTTTTGCCCACGCCGCGGAGCGCGGCGCAATACCGGTGTCTGCTACTGGGAGTGCCTGGGGGAACCCGGCGAGCCCCTCAGCCTGGTTCCTTCCTCTCGTTTTTCCTGGAAACACACACTCGTGTCCCGAAATGACTCAGCTGTAGTAAATCTGTAACACAATGTGTAATACGTTCACGTTCGACACATTGCACAGAATGCAAATTTTTACTTTTTTCCTTACACACTCATTTTGGTCGGCACTCATGCTTGGTTTTATTTTTTATTTTATATTTTTTGACGCTGTGCTTAAATTACGCGGAATGTTTCTGACAACCTTGCCTTGGTCGCCAGTAATCGTCATTTTTAAACGTGGCGCACGGATGTAAAAGGCTGAGGCCATTTCATTTTTAATATATGCTTTACGAAGAAAAACAGTTCAATGTTTTTCAATTCTCTTTTCTTGCATTTGTAAAATTAAGTGGGAGAATTTTGGTCATGGAGAAAGTTTTAAAAATATTTTCTTAATCGATTATAAAATGAGCAACTTGGTTCGTACTAGATGAGAAATTCCTTTTGGAGGTTTGCAATTATTTGCTTGGCACTGGTGATAGAATACTGTGTTCAGCTATTTGCCAGCACTATGTGGAGCACCAGGATTCTAATGGTTAGCAAATCAGAGTCCCTCCTAAGAAGATGAACAGTTTATGTGATCATACTATTACATATTAACACATATTAACATTTTGAAAAGACCTGATGAGTACACACTTCATATAAAAGAGACCGGTCAACTCCAAATCAGGTATATACTATATATATAATATATATATATATTTTTATTTATAAATATAAATATAAAAAGCAGGTATAGGCAAACTTTTTCTGCAAAGGGCAAAATAGTAATTATTTTTTGGTTCTGTGGGCCATGAGTTCGCTGCTGTCTTGGCATGAAACTTTTTTTACATAATATGTAAATGACTAATTGTGACTGTGTTCCAATAAAACATGAAATTTTGAATTTTAGATACTTTTCACACTCCAAGAAATATTATTCAATTTTTTCAACCATTTTAAAGTGCAAAATGTCATCGTTACTTGGCAGGCATACAAAAAAGGTGGCAACCAGGTTTGGCTTGCTGGCTGAAGTTTGTTAAGTCCTTACACAGAGCTAAATGCACTGAGAAGTCATCCAAAGAATCACCACCACCACCACCACTGACCTAATACCAACCCCGCAGCCACTGCATTGGGAGTTCGATCCCCAGCCAGGGCTCTTCCCACATGGCTCAGAAGACCTCTCCTATCTCACCTGCTGCTCCCCTCAGCAGTGTGCTTCAGTGGATCTACCTGTTCTGCTCCCTAATCTGTCTCTGGTGAATCCTCTCACCACCCCACACCTCTAGCCTCCACCCAGCATTGTATGCATAAATAAATAAATTTTAAAAAAAAGAACAGGCAGACTGACTGAAATACACTGCTGAGGGGAGCAGCGGGTGAGACAGGAGAGTTCCCTGCCAGGGATCTAACTCTCCATGTGGGAAGCTCCCTGGCCAGGGATCTAACTCGTTCCACAGTGGCTGGAGATAGCTTCATAGTGCTGAGACTTTAATCCCTTTGCCACCAGGGAAACCCCTCTCCTCTTTTCTTAATGCTTAATCACATTTTTCCTTCATTTTTTCCACTAAGAAAATGAAGGGTTACTCCAAAATAATAGCAGTTCTTCCATTAAGAAGATGAGGGTTACTCCAAAATAACAGTTAAAAAAATGGGTGAGAGAGAGAAATGCAGAAGTAATTTGATTAGGCCTAAGGCTAAGCTAGGGCTTGATAGCATGATAGAAATGGAAATGAAATTGCCTCTATCACAGTAAATGATTCCTCTGCAAGAATTTCAGCATTTTTTTGAAGTACATTAATTGAACAATTTTGCAGGTCTTAATTTAGAGCTCAGGGTGCTGAGATTCCAGCCTCCTAGTGACCAACTGAAGATATTGGGGTGTAGGATTATTGTTGAGACAGAAAAGAATGAGAGGGGCCTGTCCTTTAAAAATAGTTTCGTTTGGGCCTCCCTGGTGGCACAGTGGGTTAAGTCTCAGCACTATGAAGCTATCAGCAGCCACTGCAGCACTAGTTGGATCCCCAACCAGGGGGCTGCCCAAATGGCACAGCAGACCTTTCCTATCTTGCCCGCTGCTCCCCTCAGCAGTGTACTTCATTAGGTCTGCCTGCTCTGCTCCCCGTACCCACCCACCCACACCTCTGGCTTACACCCCAGGTCTTGTATGCATAAATAAATAAATCTTTTAAAAAATAAAAATAGTTTAGTTTGTATTAGTTGTAGAAATATTGGGAGGCTTGAAGTGGATAGCAGAGATACCAACTTTTTGTCTTATAACCATTTTAGAGGAGTAGGATTGTGATGTGTTTATTTGGTCTACTTCTTTAAGCCTTATTACTTTTCTAAATTTAAGATCTCTCTGTCCCTCTCTACATATATATATATATATATATATATGTGTGTGTGTGTGTGTATCCACACACACACAAAGCAGTAGCCTATATACACTCATGTATGTGTGTCTGTGTATAAAATATTTTGGAAATAGTTATGTAACATTTTGAAAATGACATGATTTTAGCAGAAGAGGACAGAGATGGCTGTATAGGGAAAGTGGGTGTGGTATAAGGGGGTTGAGGGATCCTTGTGTTGGTGGAACTATTTTGCATCTTTTTTTTTAAAGATTTATTTATTTATACATACAAGCTGGGGTACAGGCCAGAGACGTGGGGTGGCAAGAGGGTTCACCAGAGACAGAGTGGGGAGCAGAACAGGCAGATCAGAAATACACTGCTGAGGGGAGCAGCAGGCGACTGAGGCACTGGGCATCGAACTCGCATCGCGTGCTGCGGACAGCTCCACAGCGCAGCGCTCAACCGCTGCGCCACCAGGGAGGCCTTGTTTTGCATCTTGACTGTGATGGTGGATACACAGGTGAGAACACTGTACAGAATTTAATATTTTTTTCCTTTGCTGTTTTATATTTATCTGTTTTTGTTCTTTTTTCCTCTTTCTTGTTAGCACTTAAATTACATGTATATATGATTTATATAGATTTATATAGATACATTTATGTAAACACACATATATAGCATACACAAACATGCACAAATGAATACAGGTAAGCTGTTACATTATACAGTAACTTTTTAAATGTTACCATTGGGGGAGATTGGGATAGGTGTGCAAGATTCTCTCTGCATTATTTCTTACAACTGTATATGACTCTACAAGTATCTCAATTAAAAAAGTTGCTTCATATGTTGAGTTTAAAACTGTATGGTAACATGCTTTAAAGAAAAGATTGAAGATGGCATCTCCGGGCTTGTGCATACCAGAAAGTCATGCCTCATTCTCATGGCTTCCCACTGGATCTGTGTGGAGAACCAGATTTGATATCCTTGCCATTCGTTTTATTTTAGTTTAAGATTTATTTTTTATTTATTTATTTAAGATTTATTTATATATATAAAGAGTGACAGTAGTGGCCTCACCAGTTCCCTTGGTCACTCCTCACTATTATCAGCAGAGACATGCCCTCTCTTCGTTGTATTGAATAATCCCCTTGGGATTTGGACACAGCAGATAATAGCATGGATCCCATTTGTGCCAGGCGCTTTGCCAAAGCAACTCTGCATGGATTAGCCTCTTTCAGTTCCTGTATTCAACTTTTCTTTCAAGAAGTATTCATTAATAACCTACCATAGTGAAAGCACTGTTACAGGCCCTGGAGATACAGCAGTGAAAAACATAGGGATTTACTTCGAGATCTATCGTAGGAGGAAATGAATGATGACAAATTAGCTGTATGCCAGTTGAGATACATTCTATAAAGGAAAATAAGCAAAATGAGGTAATAGAGAGTGATAGGGAAGGTAAAAGGACTCCGAGCAGTTATCTGGAAATAGTGAGGGTATTAGCCATGTAGATACGGGGAGATTTTGGGGGAAGTGCAGACCCTAAAGCAGGAACTGGCTTGACATGTTTGAGAAAAAGAGGGGAACAATGGCTGAAGCAGAGTGAGCCAGGAGGAAAATGATGACCAGAGAGACTGGGAGAGACTGGAAAAGGCCAGATCATGCAGGACTTTATTGGTCATAGTGAGGACCTTGAAATTTCATTCTAAATCAGGCTGGAAGATAATGAAGTTTTTAACGAGTAGAAAGGGAAGAAGTTATCTGACATAATTTTATTTTTTAAAGGATCAATATGGCTGCTTTATGGTCAGATTAGAGAGGACAAGAAGGGAGGTAGGGAAACCAGTTGGGAAGCAAAAATCAAAGAAAGAGATGATGGCAGTTTGGACTCAACTAGTGGTAAAGGAGATGGTAAGTAGGAAAAAGAACACGTTACTGAAAGGAGGGAGATGGTAGATGTTGTAAAAAGAACTCATGAAAATTGTTTAATCATTGTTTTTATGTTTTCAGTGAATTAAGAAACAATCATCAGTCGAATGTGAGGAGGAGGTGCTGGATGTTTGAGAGATATGAGGACAAAGCATCTTTGGTTTCTCTAACATTTCAAATTCCTCCCGTAGATTGTTTGTACATATGTCCTTTTTTGCCCATAACTCTGGACATCTTTGTGTGGTTGACTTTTTCTTGTCAGTTCAAATATCACTGTCAGTAGATCTCTTGTCCACTTGTGACTGTGTAGTCATTTATTTTCACAAAACTTTTCCCTTTGCAAAGCAGCAGCAGCAGCAGCAGCTCCCTGCCCACATGTGATATGGAGTGATCTCTTTTTTCTTTCTCCTTTTCCTAATAAACCTGCCCTTTTAAATTGTGAAAAACAAAATAGAAAAAAACAAACAAACTCAGGGCCTCCCTGGTGGCGCAAGGGGTTAGGTCTCAACACTATGAAGCTATTGGCAGCCACTGCAGCATGAGTTCGATGCCCCGCCAGGGAGCTTCCCACATGGCGCAGCAGACCTCTCCTGACTCACCCGCTGCTCCCCTCAGCGGTATATTTCAGTCAATCCACCTGTTCTGTTCCCCACTCTGTGTCCGGTGAATCCTCTCACCCTCCATACCTCTGGCCTACAGCCCAACTCTTGTATGCATAAATAAATCAATCTTTAAAAAAATACAAATCAACAAATATAGCACTGCCTGTGGAAGGCCATCCATGACTACCCATTCTAACTTAACACTCCACTGGAGGAGTTGCTCTCAAGTTATTCTCGATCACATAATCCTGCTTTATTTCACAGCATTTTTCATGGTTTGAAACGTTTTCATTTATTTTCTCTATTCACCCGACATACAATATAAACTTCCATGAAGTCAAGGATTTTGTCTTCCTAGTTCACATTAAATCCTTAGTACTGAAAACAAAATGTGATGTGTAATAGATGAATGACTGACATAATTGTCACAACAATATTACTTGATAAGAACTACTATCATCACCATGCTACAGGCCCAGACAGGTCATGTGATTTACCCAAGGTGTTATAGAAAGTTTGACTAGAGTGGGGATGCTCATGATTTAAAGTCAGGCAATCTGACACTGGAGCCCACACTCCCAGGCACTATATAGAATAGCATTAGAAGAAGATACTGATTTTGGGCTAATAAGACATTGGGAGACTGACAATTAATAGAAAAAACACAACTTACGGTTTAGATCAGTCCTATTTCATTGTTACTGTAAAAATAGAATTCTTATATTTTATATGTAGACAACATACATTTTAAGGATACAGTGACTAAAATTGGAATCTCAGTAATATGTGATTGGTTGTCTTTCTCTGTTTCTTTTTTCTTTTCTATTTCTTTTTTTTTTAAAGATTTATTTATTTATACATACAAGCTGGGGTTACAGGCCAGAGGCGTGGGGCGGCGAGAGGGTTCACCAGAGACAGAGTGGGGAGCAGAACAGGCAGATCGACTGAAGTACACTGCTGAGGGGAGCAGTGGGCGAGGCAGGAGAGGTCTGCCGAGGTCTGCCGAGGTCTGCTGCACCATGTGGGATTCCCCCCAGCTGGGTGTTGAACTCACATCTTGTCTGCGACAGCTCCACAGCACAGCACTCAACCACTGCGCCACCAGGGAGGCCCTCTCTTCTATTTCTTAAGGAGCCCTTAGACATCACAGTGGTGATGGTAATGGTGATGGTGATGGCATTTTGAATAGGTAAGCTATTTAGGAACCACAAGCAGTGTTTTCATGACTCAGGTGTCATATTTCTCCTATGAACTCATGGCAGGGCCCATGATACTCTGGAATGTTGACAAGATGGCAGGCTGAAGCTGGCGTGGCAGAGCATGAGTGAGCCAGAGAGCCAGAAAATGACAAATACCACTTTAAGGTATTTGTACAAGTCTGTACAACAGGGATTTCTCAAAATTATTCTATCTGAGAAGTGCAACTTCTCTAATTTGGTTACATTTATCTAAATATAAGACTTTTCCTAATTAACAGGACTTCTCGTCCCTAGCTAATGTCAATCAGATCTAGAATTTCCATTAATTAAATGTGGTCTGTTTAGGCTGCTATAATAAAATATAACAGGCTGGCTTCTAAACAACAGAAATTTATCAGAGTTCTGGAGCCTGGAAGTCTAAAATCATGTCCTGAGGGTTCTGCAGGACAGAGACTTCTAGCTGGAGGGAGAAAGAGGTGGGGAAAGAGGTGGGTTCTTTTACAAGCACAGTAATCCTGCACTAATTCTGCTCTCATGACCTAAGCACCTCCCAGAAGCCCTAACTCTTTATACCATCATGCTGGGCATTAGCATTTCATTATTTGAATTTTGGAGGGACACAAACATTCAGACTTACATAGCACTGGTCAAAATGGCTTCTTCTCTCCCTCCCTCTGGTTCTTCCTCTCTTTCTACTTCCCTTCCTTCTTTCTTTCTTGAGCACTTACCACGAACCAGGCATGTGCCAATCACCTTGTTTGTTGTAGCTCATTTTTTTTCTAGTTTAGGAGGAAGTTTTACATCATCCATGTTTTGTTCATGAAGATTCCCGAAGTCGCAGGAACAGAGAGCTAGCGTGGGACAGAACCTTAATTCAGACTCAAGCATCGTCCGCCAAGCCTGCAATCACAACTACTACATACACTGCATTCTGCTGTCCCACTGTCAGGAGCTGTGTTCAGAGCAACCCTGGGACCAGCTAAGTCTCTATGTCCTAGGAGAGTTCTTCCTTTTTCTCTTTTTTAAAGATTTATTTTTTATTTATTTATGCATACAAGAACTGAACGGTAAGCCAGAGGTGCTGGTGGGGAGGTGTGTGTGAGAGGATTCACCAGAGACAGAGTGAGGAGCAGAACAGGCGGTTCGACTGAAATGCACTGCTGAGGGGAGATGTGGGAAAGACAGGAGAGGTCTGCTGCGCCATGTGGGTCAGCTCCCTGGCCAGGGATCAAACTCATGCTGCAGCGGCTGGTAATAGCTTGATAGCACTGAGACTTTAACTCCTGAGCCACGAGGGAGGCTCCTTTTCTCCTTTATGCTGGAATCATTCACCACCATTCCAGAAGTATAAAGGTAAAGTTAGAACACTAATGGGAGGAAAAAAACATTTAAAAACAAAAGGTGTGGCATCTAATAGGGTAGGGAAATGAAAACCATATTCATTGAGTGGCACGTGCTGTGGAACAGAAATATCAAAAGAAGTGTTCACCGTTCCTTCTGACAACTATGTCATCCAAAAGTAGGTAAATATGTGTATAAAAAAATACAAAGGGACTCAAGACACAAGCCAAAGCTAATTGTAGCTTTATGGGATCTAAATTTAGAAATGCTGACTCACTTAAATTGAGAAGAGTGATGGTGGGGTGGGTTTGAAAAAAAGCAAAACAAGAAGGAAATGATTTCTGATGTGGAGTTTTGAAGAACAACTGTGATACGGTTTAATAACAACTAAAAACAACAAATCACATTTTTCTGGTGATAACTTGCTCAGTTAACCTGGGGAAGAGATTACTATGAGGCACAGGTAAGCCTTTGTAATTTTAATCATACATGTCTTATAAACCAGTTTTCCTAAGATCATAATAAAAATAGCTAACATTTTGAAGTGCTTACTATATGCCAGGCCAATATATATAGATATATATACACACACACATATATAGTTTGTATACATGTCATTTCTTTAATCCTCATGGTAATCCTATGAGGTACTTAATATTATTATCCTTGTTTTACAGAGTGTTTAATTGAATTGCCCTAGGTCACCTGGCTAGTAAATGGTGAACTCTGTCTGATTCAGAGCCTGAGCTCTGATCCTCTATGCTCCCTTTCTAATTTCATTTATCTAGAGAGGGTATTCTACACAGCCTAGCAAAGAATAGACATTTTCCAGTTAAAAAGTTGTATTACTAAATGGTAATAAATTTCATTAAAAATTGTTTGAACCTGTTCACCTTTCTCCATTTAGACTGCCACAATTTGTCATCGTCATCTCTCACCTGAACAATTGCAATTGTTTCCTGCTTCCACTTTTGCTACCTTCCAATCCTTCTTCAGAATCTTATAAAACACAAACATATCTCTTCCTTGTTTAAAACCCTTCTATGGCTACTCATTGCTATCACTGCTTAAACTTATGCCTCTTTTACCAGATTGTAAGTTCTCTGGAGATGACTGAGCCTGTCTTGTTCAAGAGTTGCATCTCCAGCATCTAGGATAGTGCTTTGTATACATAGAAGTGAAATAAATGTGTAGAATGAATGGAAATGACCCTTCATCAAATATATTAGTCACTTAAAGATGATCAATCAGGGGACCTCACTGAAGGCCTAGGGTTAAGTCTTAGTACTCTCACTGCCACAGCCCACCACTTGGCTGAGTTTGATCCCCAGTCAAGGAGCTAATCCACACATGGCACAGCAGACCTCTCCTGTTTTGCCTACTGCTCTCTTTAGCAGTGTATTTCAATAAATCCATCTGCTCTGCTCCCCACTCTGTCACTGGTGATTCCTCTCACCCACTGCACCTCTGGCCTATACCCCAGTTCTTTCTTGCCAAAATAAATGAATAAAATCTTTTTTTTTTTTTTTTTTTAAAGATCAAGTCAGAGGTACAGAGGTAGGTTTTTCCATAAATTGTAATCACCCAATTGTTTATTTTCTTCTTAAATGTCTCATGCCCTTACGGTCTCATGGGTCATAAGCTCCATGAGGGCAAGGACCATGTGTGTCTTGTCCTACACTATACCTAGCTCTATGTTAGGTTCACAGGAGGTGTTCAATAAATACTTTTTGTTTGACTAATTTCAATTACCACTGTGGATTGCAAGCTGATGAATCAATGACGACAATTAGTACTGGTGAAGGCAGAATTGGAACAGGATAATATAACCATAGTTAAAGAACTGTGGAGGATAAGTATTCTTGCATTCATTCACTACATATGTATAAGGCACCTACTCTGTGCTAGACACTATGATAGGCAGTCTCTGCTGTCGTGGAGCTTAAGTCTAGTGACAATCAGGCAATTCAAATCACTGAGACAGATTTTCCCAGGGAGGGCTGGAAGAGGGTACTTCAGGGATGGTCTAGGAGGGTCCATTCCCTGGGTTAGACTGTAGGATGTGATGTCTAACTGGTTAGTAGCTAATGAAAAAGGGTATGGAATGCGTTGGACTATTCCTAAGCATAAGAGGCCAGAGGCAGGAGAGCCAGTGGTAGGGTCTCTACACATAGCTTAAGGTTCCTTAACCTCCTCCCTTTTATCCAACAAATCTTTATTGAGCCATACCACGTGTCAAGAATTGTATTGGGCCATCAATACATTTATGTTTCAAAACTAGTTGTTGAAAAATGAATATATGTAAACATGTAACTTAAAATTTGTATTTATCAAAATTTCATTTTTAAATTCCCCCCTTAGTCCTCTAGGGAAACATGCTTCTGGGCTGAGCTCTTTCCCAACCTCTAAAGTGCTTTGTAGATGCTTAATGAATATTTACTGAATTAACAGATGAACGTATGTAACTAACCTAACCATCAGAAAGGAAAAGCCTTGGATCAGCGCTTTTCAAATAGATCTTTGATGACGAAAGTGTTCTATATCTGCACTGTGGGACAAAACGGTAACCACTAGCCACATGTGCTGTGGGGCACTTTAAAAGTGACTATAGCGAGTAAAGAATTAAAATTTACATCATACTTAATATTCATGAATTTAAACTAGAACAGCCACTTGTGGCTAGTGACAGCTCAGTCTCGATGGCCTCACAGTCGAAGTAGTGTGAGCCTGGCACTGGGGCCAGGTAGATTTCCAGTCCCTCGCTGGAAAATGGAGATTTTAAAATAAGTGGTGTAGAAAGTCTAAATTGTGGGCCCTTGAATGCTAGCTAGCACTTCTGGAGAATAATAAACCTTGTATCCTGGCAGACAACCATCCCAGCGCGAAAGGGTGAAATGGCTGAAAGCTGGAACGAACGTCCATCTGAGTCCCGGAGTCCGCGGCAGCCTGAAACCCCGAGCTGCATCATGGGTTACGCAGTTTAAGACGCCCAGGATATTACTACCGGTGTCAGCCCAGAAGCGCTTGGGATAGACTTCCGGTGCCCCGTTGTTTTCTGGGAATTATAGTCTTAGGTGCCTGATAGACGTGGACGCTTGTGGCTCAAGAACTACATTTCCCTGCGGGCTAAGCGATGCAGCCGGCTGCAATTAACAGAGAGTCGGAAATTGCCTCATCCGACTTGAAGTGTGCTTTAGCATCGTTGGAGGCCTGATTTCCCCGAGAGGGAGGGGGTGAGGTTGCAGCCACTCCTTTGAGGGGGGTCGCCGAGGTCACTGTAGTGGGTTTGCGGAATCGGCTGGGCGGCGCCATGGCGGTGAGTTTTGGCGGGAAGAGAATCTGCTTGGCCTGGCCGTGAGATCTGGCTGATCTGTTTGCTTTTGCTAGAATCTAGGGGTTCTCCATGTGGTAGTCGCTGTCCTAAATGGGAAGAAATCCTTTGCTAAAGAAAGGGCAAGTCTTACCCCCATACTTAAGGCGTGGCTGTTGTGAGAATGTGCCTTTCAGTCCTAGCTGTTGAGCCAGGAACTGATTAATGTCTTTAACTTTACAAACCGGTTAATGTCAAGTGTGTTGTTTCAGCGTAGTTTCTAAAACCGATTTGAAGATAGAGGATTGATTCCACTTTTCAACAAAAAAATTGCTACGCGCCATTCCATAAAACACACAAAAATTTCACTTTTATGGCGTTTTCCTTGCGTGTGGGCTAGATACTGAAATACATGGTTAAGTATGTCAGGTACTACTAAGTACTATAGAGAAAAATATAGCAGGAAGGAGTGACTCGGAAGTGTGGAATGGGGTATGGTTGGGGTTGGGTTGAAGTTTTAAGTTCGGTGGTCAAAAAAGGCTTTGCCGAGAAAGTGGGAATGTGGTCAAAAAAGGCTAGGGGCCAAGCCATGCAGCTCTATGAGGGCGTGGGTGTGGGCGGATGTGATTTCCAGGCAGAAGCAGCAGTGTGAGTGAAAAACGGGTAAGGTGGTTCCTTCAAAGGACAGTGATCCAGAGGGAGGTGATGATGTGTGTGTGTGTGTGTGTGTGTGGTAGGAGTGTTGATGTGGGTGGTTGTAGGTTCCTGACTAGAATGGAGTCATTAAAAAATGGGAAGAGAGGAACTGGAGAAGTGGAAGTGTATGAACAACTCTAGTGGAATTCACTAAAGGAGAGCAGAGGGATGGAATAATGGATGAAGATCTAAAGAGGTGTTTTTTTTTTTTTTAAAGATAGGCAAAATGATACAAGGTGCGCTTTTGGAAATTATTCCGTAGGAATAGAGGAGGAAGGGAGAGATTTGTGGAGTGACTTTCCTGAACTGAATAGAAGAAATGTGATAAAGTGCATCAGTGGAGTGTTAAATAGGCGCACTCATCTATTGTTACAGGGAAGAAAGCAGACTATAAGGGTACCAATGCTATGGGTAGGTAGAAGTGATGAGAGAAGCTGTGGAAATGGTCTATTAACTTCTGTTTTCTCAGTGAAATGGAAACCAAGATTGTAAGCGAAGAGTAAGGATGGGAGAGAAGTGTTAGAGACTTAAGGAGGAAAAGAGATCAGTTGTCTAGAACATTACGCTCATAGTTTTCTGTGGTGATGAAAATGTTCTGTATCTTTACTAATTTCGTAGTCACATGTAGCTATCGAGTACTTGAAATATGTCTAGTGCAATTTGAAGGGCTGAATTTTTAGTGTAATTTTACTTAATTGACAAACCCTGGTTCCCATACCTCTTGCATACTGAGAGTAGATTACAGCTTGACACTAGAGTAGACTCCTTTCCCAATGACCATGCCACACTGCTTTCCAGGAAAAACTGTATCTTCTAACTCCTGGCTCAGTGTTTTAAATTTGTCCCAAATTTCTTAATACCTCCCTATCCTACTTTTAGCCTGTGTGGGATTTGCAGGTCCTTTTTTTTTTTTTTTTTGGTTGGTGTTAATGGGAATGGTTTCTGAATTTGGAAGACCTTTGTAAAAGTAAGAATGCTAAAAACTGACAGAATGTTTGGCCACTGACAAAGGTTAACCAACATTAGTGGCAGCAAGGCGCAAGGCTGCCAGTAGCCGTGAAGGTCTCAAGGCCAGCAACCTTGAGATAAAACTCCCCCTGCCTAGGGTGAGGATTCCAGGAACTTGTAAAGATAACGGCACAGACCATCTGCTCCCCGACCCCCTCATCCTTGGCCTTTATAAGCTGACCCAATTCTGTACTCGGGGTCTCCATTTTTGCCTACGGACCGCTGTGTCGCTACACCAGGCTAATTGGGACCCTAGCTTGAGCTAGCAATAAATCACCGCTTTGCTGATTGCATCGAATTATGCCTCAGTCGTAATTGGACCCGTAACATACTTTAACACCTTAATACATTTTTTTTTCAAGTTTTGTGTAGGAGACTGGCAGTATTTCTGGTGGATAATGTTTTACTTTATTCACTTCTTGGACACTGAATATACTCATGTTTTACATTATTAGGATACTGGACTGATTTTAGTTTTTCTAGGAAAAATCAACAAAAGCTTTTAAGGAAGAACAAGTGACAGTAATAATGGCTAAAATGTATTGTTTGTTTATTCTTTCCTGGGCATTAATTTTTCACTTAATTTTTTTCTCTTAAGTAGATGCTGTTACTAACTCCATTTTACTCTTAAGGAAGATAAGGTTACTAAAAAGGACAGGCAGAATTTGAGTCCATTCTCATATTCATTCTAATATTCCCATTTGTAAACTAATTGGGAAATTTCTTTTGCAAACATCTTCCCATAGGGGAAGTTTTCTAATCTTTTCCTAAAAGAAACCTTACCAGTAGTAAAGCATGAGACAATAAACATGGAATAGCATGGGTAAAAAATTAGTTTTTATTTTGTAATTGAGTTTTTGAAGAGTAAAACAGTATAATTTTCATATCATAGGAGCGTTTATTTTATATAACTTTTGACGCTTTCCCTTTTTTTTTTTTTTTTTTTTAAAGATTTAATTTTTATTTATGCATACAAGCTGGGGTACAGGCCAGAGGCGTGGGGCGGCGAGGAGGGTTCACCAGAGACAGAGTGGGGAGCAGAACAGGCAGATCAGAAATACACTGTTGAGGGGAGCAGCAGGCAAGGCAGGAGAGGTCTGCCGCGCCATGTGGGATTCTCCCTGGCCGGGCGTCGAACTCGCATCGCCGCTGCCGACAGCTCCACAGCGCAGTGCTTAACCGCTGCGCCACCAGGGAGGCCCCGACGCTTTCCCTTTTAATTATATATCAGACTGTTAGAAGGGTCCTGGGGTGGTGATGTCATAAAGATAATCGCCAACTTAAAAAAATGTATTATTTTTAAACTTTTCTTTTGGAAATTTTAAATAATGAACAAAGTAGATTTAATGCTATTATGATTATGTTCTTCCGTGTTCCCGTTGGCAACTTCAGTGATGGGCAGCACAGGGCTAATCTTGTTCCATATGTAACCTCTTCCAGACCCTCTCCATGGCTCCGGAGTCCTTTTTTTTTTTTCTTTTTCAGATTTATTTTTTATTTATACATACAAGCTGGGGTACAGGCCAGAGGCATGGGGCGGCGAGAGGGTTCACCAGAGCCAGCGCGGGGAGCAGAACAGGCAGATCAGAAGTACACTGCTGAGGGGAGCAGCGGGCAAGGCAGGAGAGGTCTGCCGCGCCATGTGGGATTCTCCCTGGCCGGGCGTCGAACTCGCGTCGCCGCTCGCCGCTGCCGACAGCTCCACAGCGCAGCGCTTAACTGCTGCGCCACCGGGGAGGCCCTCAGGAGTCCTTTTAAACAAATTCCAGGCATTGTCCCATTTCACCCATGTGTATTTCACTAAGCTTTACACACACACACAAACACACACTAGTATATATACGTAAAATGATAAGTTCTCTTAAAACATAACCACAAAGCCATTTCACGGCTTAATAAAAAGCCTATAATCTCTTGTTTCTTGTGTGTTAATGGTTAACTTTATTGGGCATTTACCATGATTTGACAACTATGTTAATTTCTTCCTTCGTGTTATCTCTTAATCCTCACAGTAATAATACAAGGTAGGTATAATTATCGCCATTTTATAGACAGGTTGAGAAAAGGAGACTTTGAAAAGTTAAGCACTCGTCTAGGGTTCTACAGGTAAGTAAGTGGTAGAGCTAGGATATGGCCAGAGAAACAAGAGGAAGCAGAACTAGGAGATGAAGGTTTTTGTCCGACTTGAACATTTACTGGTATGGTAAACTTCAGTTTCATCATGAAACTGCTGGTCTGCCTACTTCATAGGGTTATTGGTAAGATCAAACAAGTTAATATTCATAAAAGTTTTAGGAACTACAGAATACAATGAATGTATGAAAAAGTTTATGATTTAGTCTAGTACCTCTTACTGGGGATGATTTTTGTCCCCAGAACATTTGGTCACTGGTGTGCTATTTAGCTTCTAGTGGATAGAAGCCAGGAATGCTCATAAATACCCTACAATGCATAGGATAGTGTCTGAAGACAAAGAATTATGTGACCCAAAATGTCAGTAGTGCCAAAGCTTAGGCACTCTGACTTAGTTAAATAACCCTTAATAAATTAACCAATTGTCCAGTTGAATAACCACTGAAAAAATTGAGGCGCATATTGATCAAATGACAGCTCAAGGTTGCACAACAAGTCGATGCTGGGACCAGTGTCAGATTTCATTACAATCGGCCTTTGAGGTTTTGAGGAACAAGTTTTTCTGGAAGCAAAAACCTGAAAGAACTTTTGTGTATTTAGCATGCTCAGTGCAGTGAAAAGAAACACATACTATTAAGTAACTTGTGAAGGCTCTTGCTTTCATGTTCTTTCTGTAAAGTGGACAACATTATATTTGGGCAAAAGATATTTGTCATGTAACTTCTATGTAATGACATCATATTTGGTGCTGAGGCGACTAGAGAAGGTTTCTAAGTTGCTTACTGCCGGAAGTTCACAGCCCAACTTAAATGACTTAGGGATCATTTGGCTGCCTGCAATGGAAGTCAAATCACGTTTGTTAAAGTAGACAGGAACTGAGTAATGACAGTGAGATTTCATATGACCTGTCACCCTAGGGAAGGAGGTATAACAAGATCTCATGTGGCCCTAGATACTTGTGATTTTGTGGCTCCCTCTCTCTGTAAAATAATACTAAAATGCATTTTTAAAACTATGTTGGTATGAAGACAAGTATTTAATGTTATAAATGTTAATATTTTTTCAACCTAAATTTTACTTTTTTCTTCTGATTTTAAAAGAAATTAAAATTTTTTTTGAGTCCTTAAAAGTATTGCGGGCCCTAGGCACTGTGCCTACTGTATGCACAGGTTGAGTTGACTTTTAGGAATTATGCAGGCTGTTCTAAGGGTCAGGTGGAAGAGACTTCTTTTCTTCTGTCTAAAAATCCTTTGCCAGAACCCTGTCACATAGCTCCATCTAAATGCAAGTTTGTCTGGAAACATGCACTTAATCATTTCTGCTCCATTCCCGTAAGAATGGTCTTGTGATGTGGAGGAAGAAAAGGGAAGGAACAGGTATTGCATAGGCAGCCTGCTGTCTCTGACAGGGTTATCCACAAACAGTAGTCCTTATATGCATATTAAAATGAAAACAGGGGTTAGCCTATGTTGGACTACAGTCTGGAGGCAGGTTACTTGTGAAGAGGGTTTTGCAGTTGATAGGGGGCAAAGGAGCTGAGGACCTCAGTGAGTGGCAGCAGGAATGCAGAGGTGTAATTGTTTCTTGGAGGAGGAAATACACAACTACTTAGTTTTGTGGAAATTCTTGGGAAGAGTCCAAATTGCTTAGCAGTTTGATTTCAAATATGCAACCCAGTTCCTAGTCTATGTTATTTCTTTCCTTTTTTAAATATTTATTTTTATTTATTTATGCATTGAAGAACTGGGGTGTAAGCCAGAGGTGTGTGGGGGGGGATGAGAGGATTCACCAGAGACAGAGTGGGGAGCACAACAGGTAGGTCTACTGAGATACAATGCTGAGGGGAGCAGCAGGCAAGAAAAGAGAGGTCTGCTGTGCCATGTGGATTAGCTCCCTGGCTGGAATTGAACTCATGCTGCAGTGATAGCTTGTGATAGCTTGTTAGCTCTGAGACTTTAACCCCTGAGCCACCAGGAGGCCCCCATTTTATTTCTTTATGGCCACAATATGCAAAAAGCAGGCAGTGTGTTATTGTGCACTGTAAAAATCTTTAAATATTTGATAAACATTTATCGAGAGTTGCAAGTTAGACACTGAGGATATAATGAGAAATAAGACAGTCTTCATCATGTACACACTTATGGTCCTTTGGTATGATTAATGCTGTGCTGATGCTAAGGTGTGATTAATGCTATTATAAGGAAAATATCGGTTGGTATGAACATAATAAGAATGTCATCTCAAGACAGGTGATTAGCTGAGACGTGAAGGTTGTGATAGCCAGGCAAAGAGATTGTGGGGATGAGAGTCAAGAAAATATGAGACAAGACGTACCCTGAGTGCAAGTTGAAGAGTATAGGCTTTATACTCAGCTAGAGATCTGAGAACCTCTGAAGGTGGGAACTGACTTGATTTGCTTTCCACTTAACAGCATTTATGATCTGACCAGGCTTATAGAAACAAAAAATTTACTTTTCACTTCAGTTTTCCTTTGCTTACTAGGGAAACTTGTTATGTCTATGACTTCAAATTATACTATTCTTTTTCATTTCATTTCTGCCTTTAAGTCATCATTCTTTCTTGTAAGTTGACATTTCGTTTTTTTTTGTTAACTTGTCCTTCTATCATGTACATGCTTAAAGAAAAGAAACAGTAGACTATTCTTTGATTTAAAATACAGAAAACTGAAAATAGTAAAATAGTTGATAACTTTGTGATAGATTTGTACTGATTCTTACCTAATTTTAATACTATTATTTATTTTTATTATGTAATACTTAAATATATAATTATTAGAGGAATAGTGGTAAGCTTGGTGTTTTTTTTTTTTTTGAATGCACAGAATTCCTCTGTATAATGCTTCAAATTGGTGTAACCATTGGAAAAAATAGTTGTCTAAGAATCCAATTTGTGATGTGAATAGAAATTTTTGGGTGAAAGGTAAGAAGGAAAAGAGACTGAGATCTTTAGCAAAGTCACCTGTTTACTTGGTTGTAGATATTTCCTCTTTGAAAATACAGCAGAATCTGGAAATGTTCGCATGTAAGGTAGGGAAGAAAATCTAACTGAGCTCAGACAATTTTATACCAGAGACTAAGATTCAAGAAATTAATATTACAGCTGCTTTCGCAGCTGCTTGTTGTGTAAGTGCTGTGTTCCACTTCAGCTTCAGCACATCTGCTTTTGGCAGCTAATTCTTTTCCCGAGTCACAAACTGAGAATGAATTCAGACCCTTCTTTTTCCAGAGGTAGAGTGATCATATGTCATCTTTTACTTTCTTCCCAGGGTGTTTTAGGGGATGGTGGGCATGTTGCCATACAGATTCACATACTAGAGATATGCTTGTTGTTTTTTGTTTCATTTTAATTTCACATGAACAGTTTAACCATTTTGGAAAGTTCTTCATCAGTTTCCTTGAAAAAAGTACATGCAGGTGAATAATTTTCCTTCAACTTTTACTTAGTAGACCTCAGCATCTTCCTTTGGCGTGCAGAATTGCAGCTTGGCAAGCAGGCACTGCTCTGCTCTGTCATACATTTTTCTAAGTATTCAGTATTTTAGCTAAATGGGAACATTTGACAGTAGTATTACATTGTAGTATCTGATTTTGAAAAGGTATTTAAAAACTTTTTACCTTTTTAAGTGATTCTTTAACCACTTATTTGAGGTTTGAAGGGGACAGACCTACTTTTTAATCATACTCATTTAAATTTCATGACAACCATGGAAAAATTGACCTCTCACTAAGCAGCTCAGTTCTCTGTGAACCCAGTTCTCTTTGCTTTTTTGAGAGCAAGTTTGCTGAAGAATAGTGTGGATTATTCTGTCTCTTTTGTATCTAAAAGGAAAGAAAAGGAACGGCCAAAGTGGACTTTTTGAAGAAGATTGAGAAAGAAATCCAACAGAAATGGGATGCTGACAAAATGTTTGAGGTCAATGCATCTAATTTAGAGAAGCAGACTAGGTGAGTACTAGTTTGTGAAGTTCTACACATTTTGTTTCTAAAAACATTGGCTTTTAGTACAGAAACTGCTCTGGGAAAGGATTGTATTTATAATGTTTGAAATGGGCTGAAAGAGGTGACTTCCACTTAAGATCTTCTTTCCTATGGAATTCTTAAAGGGTTTGTTTCTATACTGTTTTTTATTTTTTTTATTTTTTTTTTATTTTTTTTTAAAGATTTATTTATTTATTTTATTTATACATACAAGTTGGGGTACAGGCCAGAGGCGCGGCGTGGCGAGAGGGTTCACCAGACAGAGTGGGATGCAGAACAGGCAGATCAGAAATACACTGCTGAGGGGAGCAGCGGGTGAGGCAGGAGAGGTCTGCCGCACCATATGGGATTCTCCCCGGCCGGGCGTCGAACTCGCGTTGCTGCTGCCGACAGCTCCACAGCGCAGCGCTTAACCGCTGCGCCACCGGGGAGGCCCCTGTATACTGTTTTTTAAAAAGTGTTTTTATGTTTAAATAAAGGCAGATTACTGGTGGTGGATGTGGTGAAATTATGTCCATTTGCAGAGGTGTCAGCCTGTACCTCTGAGACATATATTGTGATGTAAATCAACATTACCTCAATAAATATGGCTTAACAAAAAAAGAAAAATAAAGGCAAGATGTTTTGAAGTTTTTGTTTTCCTACTGGTAAAAAACATTCATTTCATTAGAGAGATTCATGTTATTGTGATAATAATTTCAAAAGACACAAAACACAAAATTGAAGTGTTTCTATGTTTTAGATCTTATTTTATAAGTATATATTACCTGATTTTTTTAAAAGTTTTTTTTAATATTTTTGCATACAATCTGGGGTGCAGGCCAGAGGTGAGAGGCAGTGAGAGGGTTCACCAGAGACAGAGTGGGGAGCAGAATAGGCAGATCGAACAAAACACTGCTGAGGGGAGCAGTGGGCAAGGCAGGAGAGCTCTGCCATGCCATGTGGAAGCTCCCTGGCTGGGGATTGAACTTGTGGTGCAGTGGCTGTGGGTAGCTTCGTAGGCTAAGACTTAACCTGTTGTGTCACCAGGGAGACCCTGGATGGTGTGTTTGTAAGTGCTCATTTTATTATACTTGATAGCTGTCTATGTTAGAGATACTTGATTCATAAAAAGGAATATAACATAATAAACAGCTTTTTAACTGAATTTACTACATATCACATAATACAATGGATACTTATTTACAACTCAGGGACTTTGAATTGCTTTTTGTATGTACCTAGTGAAAACAAATCTCATTTAATCAGTAAAACATTAAATTAATATAGATTTCTAAATTAAATTAATATAGATTTCTAAAAGTATTTAAAAACCTTTTTTCAGTCTGTCATCTTTGCTCAAGTATTTTAGTTTGACTCAGGTATTTAAGTTAATCACCCCACTGTTAACTACAAGGATTATTTCTTTTTTTATGACTTTTTTTTTTTAAAGGATTTTATTTATTTTTGCATAAAGGAACTGGGGTGTAAGCCATAGGTGCCAGGTGAAGGGAGAGGGGTGTGAGAGGTTCACCAGAGACAGTGGGGAGCAGAACAGGCAGATCCACTGAAATACACTGCTGAGGGGAGCAGCAGGTGAGACAGGAGACGTCTGCTGTGCCATGTGGGTCAGCTCCCTGGCCGGGGATCAAACTCAGGTCGCAGCAGTGGTAGTGTGATAGCATAGAGATTTAATCCCTAGACCACTAGAGAGGCCCGACTTTAGGGAACTTTTAATTCTGGATTTATAAATTTAATTTTAAATGTCTTTTAAATAGCTAGAATTATTTATAGGAAGCATCCTCTCCATCCCACCATCTCATTATAAAAGGAACTTACCATTTTCTTTACATTACTTTCTTTTTTACATTTCTTTTTTGCAGCAAGGGCAAGTTCTTTGTAACTTTTCCATATCCGTATATGAATGGACGCCTTCATTTGGGACACACGTTTTCTTTATCCAAATGTGAGGTGAGTCTTCTATGTTTAATATACTTGGCTAGAGGATCTTTAATAAATACTATTTTTTTTTTTAAAGATTTATTTTTTATTTATACATACAAGCTGGGGTACAGGCCAGAGGTGTGGGGCGGCGAGAGGGTTCACCAGAGACAGAGCGGGGAGCAGAACAGGCAGATCAGAAATACACTGCTGAGGGGAGCAGCGGGCGAGGCAGGAGAGGTCTGCCGCACCATGTGGGATTCTCCCCGGCCGGGCGTCGAACTCGCGTCGCCGCTGCCGAC
>PVIJ01019460.1:0-23565 GCA_004024925.1 Scalopus aquaticus
GTGGGAGAGAGACAATCAGTGGGGGGGGGGAGGGGGGGAGGAAGGAGCCGGAGGGAGGGAAGGGAAAGGGCACAAAATGGAATAGAAAAGAACACAAGGGACCATGGAGATGGATCACGGGTGAATTGGTGGTGGGCTACCCAAGGGGAATGCAAAATGTAAAAGACATAAATAACAATAAAAATATATATATATAAAAAACAAAAAACAAAAAACAAAAAAAAAATAATCTTTCCCGCTGTCAAATAGCAAGCACATTACCTTTTGGGAATCATTGATGGGAGACTATTACCTATTAGCTTGGAGTACTGGTTACATAAAATATAAGCACATCATAAATTACTGAAGTTAGAGTTGGCTAGGTGCAAAATTCTGTCTTAGGTTTTTCAATGTGCAAAGCAGATTTTAGTTGATCAGTGCGGGTATCTATAGGCAATAGGAAAGGATGCACATACACTCTAATGGGGCTTGAAAGGTGGCAGAAACAGAGCCCTACCCTAAAGCCCCAGGCAATTTTCTCTGCCCACACAAATACCACCCTTGGTTTAAGGCCAGGCTCTGTGTAGTTAGGGATCATCTAATGAGCTTGTTAAAATGGGAACTCCCAACTTACCTCCCACAGATTTTGATTTGGAAGGTCTGGCATAAAGCATTTTGTGATTCTCATGCAAGAAGCAGAAAAATAGCACTCTAAGAAACACAGGAGAGGGGAAAAGCTGGTTACAACTTGGGAATTGGAAGCAAATGTGACTCTGATGGTAAGGATGCAGCTGGACCTGAAAGCAGGTCAGAGGGATTCCTCAAGGGAAGAAAGACCCAGAATTGACAGTTGGAATCCTAGACATACATGGTCTTGCCCTTTAAGTGGGCTTCAAAAGCTTTCTCCAACTAGAAAGAAAAGGCATACAGTTCAAGAGAAGTGTTCCTAGGGACTTGCATAACTAATGTGTAAGGCTTCAAGAACTCAAAAAATGTTTAGGATAGGTAACAAGCTACAGTCTACTGAGATCTGAAGGAAGACAGTTTAGACTGCTATCTAAACAGAGAAATTAATGTTTAATGAGGTGGTTATCACATTATTCTGTATTAAAGTTCACTGTAAATTGCCTTGAGTAATGGCAATCTTTGTGTTTGGTACTTTCTGTATTTAAACCTGACATCCACTGTGGAAGCTAAGTGCTGCAATCTAGTTTTACAGGTGAGGACAAGTGATTTCTCCAAAGTCACATAACTGCTTGTCTTTATGATTATTTTAGAAAATGATTTCCTAGTTATCAATTTGTTTTTAGGTAGCTGTTTGAATGATTTCATTTTTAATAGAAGTTTAGTTGGGTAGGGGAAGCAGACTTAGCTTAGCTAAGAACTGCATGCCTTCAAACCAAGGCAACATGGCCCAACAATTCCCTCCATGGGGTGGGTGCTTATTCAAACAGAGAAACTTGAAAGCACATATGTCAATGAGACAACTCTTATGCACAAAATGAGCAATATGTGTCCAAACTCACCACTGTCAAAATCCCTTTCAATCAAATTCAACCCATATTAGGGGCTCTTTTGGACAGATAAATTTATCTTCACTGCTACTTCCCACAGGTTTTCTGAGGCACTCACCTCCATGTGATAACTCTCCTGATCTGAGCTACAGTGGTTTGACATTCTCACTGTCCTCATTGACCCCCTCCTCACCCCCCCCCGCCCCTGCCACTGACCTGACCTGTCCAGAAAGGCCAGGCCAAGCAAGGTGTTTCTCAGGTAAATGTTCATGAGTTATGGCAAGTGCTGTTACTTATTCACTCACTGATTGCTGGTTATAGTGGGGATATCATGTGAACCCCATTCTTGTCCTTGGAAAGTTTCGAGTCTAAGAGGAATTACAAAATAGATAATGATATTGTGTAATGGCAGCATGGAAAAAGTAGGTTATCAGAATACACATCAAGGGCACAGGTGATGGGGGGTGGGCAGTTTAACCTGAGACCTGAATAGTAGAAGTTAGCCAGGCCAGGGGAAGCTTGCAGGAGGGGGTTGCTTGCAGCCAACCAGGGTGCAGGCAAGGTGTCTGTGATGGATGCAGAGTGCAGATTCCTCCACCGTCATGATTTCCGTCACCACCAATGTGTTATCGAGTTCTAAGTTCTAAAACTCATTTTCAGCTCCTATGCCTCTTGTCGCTTATACATTAACTTTTCTCTAAAAGAAGAAAGGATAGGAAACCAAGTGGTCATAAGTGCTGAGTTGGGTGGGGGCATCTGGGTGGAATGGTAGGTGGCAAAGACATTTATCCCATTTTGTACCACATGGCTTTGTTGAAGGAGAATTCACAACAGCGTCTCCATGACAGACTTCATTTCTGAGCCACCCACCCTCACCCGCCAAACACCTCCCTCTGTCATGTTATTTATTCTTCACCATAGACTTTGGAGTGTTTCTGTTTCTGTTCCTTCCTTCCCCCTCTGTGTTACATATGGTTTAAACACATATGGCCAAACCAAGGGGGTTGGTCTCCTTTGGCTTTCAACCTCTGCTTCCACTTGGCTAAGTTTTTGTGTCATCTTGCTGTGTTCAGATGACTTTTCTTTAGCAAATGTTCAAGCTTTTCTCATTTCATTCTGGGATTGTTTGGCTTTTTCTCTCTAATCTATATTTTTCTCTTTTCAGGAAAAGGGCTAAGATAGGGGTAAAGTCTTGTTGTCACCCTTGAATCCTGGAATTTTCTGGGTTAGGAATGAACCTTTGTTGGATCAGAATGCCTAATTCTTCTATCACTTTGGCTGTGAGTCTGTCTTGGGATTTTAAAAAAATTTTCCTTTGTTCATATCTTCATATTACCTATAATATTACACGGTTTCTTGATATATTGGAAGTCATTTTTAAGAAAATAGCATTATGATAAATGAAAACAGCTCATCTAAAATAAACAAAATGAAAAAAAGCAAGTGTTTTATTTCAGTTATAATAAAAGCATGATAAGATCTGTTATCTGTTAGAATGAGAAATCAGTAACTGACAGAAAGACAATTTAGCATCTAAACTTTCTCCCTGCTATGATGAGGACACTCGCTTGCTGCTTTTTTGATATGTTATTTCGTGCAGCAAACTTTGTCCTTTGTGACTAGTGAAGATTCTCACATGGTCATAAATTTCACCTTTTAGGACAATAGTCTGGGTCATGTCCTCACAGCTGGGCTGAGGTTAGGTTTATTTGAAGCAAATTATGTTCACTTGAGACTGGTAAACACTGGGGGGGGAGGGTCTAATTAATATTTCCTTTTGGGCAAAATATGGAACATTTTGAACAAAATACATAGAACAAAAAGGGGTGCCCTTAAGTGGATGGAGAGTAGAGCAAATATATGTGTTGGGTTGTCTGAGACCAACCTGTTTACTTCCCCCTTTCACTTGCAAAAGTGTTCCAATTTGGATGATAAATTATATATTCACCCTAATTACATAGCATAAAATCACACTTATGGCATGAGTCATAGATTGTAGAATACATTACTTCTTTTTTCAGCTCAAAAGCTGATGGCAAAGAAAAGAAAGTCCAAACTAGGTTGGGGTCTCCACTCTGTTTTATAGTTTTTCCAATTGGTTTAGATGTTATTAGAAATTTCTGGCATTCTTCCACCTTCCTTTCCTTTGACTGTTCTTTCCGCATCTTTGTATTATTTCCAATTTTGTGTACTGTGCTATGTTTTAGACTTTCAATCAAAGTATTTCCATTCCCATAGAAGGAAAAATGTCATAAAAACAGAAAGTGGGATAGATTTATTTGAGCCTTAAACCATGAGTCCCCCCCCCATTCAATTATTTAACACTTATTAAAGATTAGCTGAAGACTTAAAGGATAGGAAACCAAAGAAAATGAAAAGGCCACTTCCTTTCCCTTTTTCCAAAATTTCTGAGGCACCAAAATACCAAAGAAAGTATTGCACACCTCTTCTTACTGTTGTTGTTTTTATACTGTACTTGAATGAAAAGTTTCTATTTAGCAGGAGTTCTTCATTCAACTCTGCTATAATCTACCATTAAATGTAAAAGTGCTCTGCTGGACCCAGAGGTGATTGAAGACCCCACCTCTCCTCTAAGAAAGCTCCCAAAGTAATGAGTGATGGTTAAATAAATAAGAGTCACAAAGCAACGTGATAGGCTATTGGAAAACAGAGCTTCCAGCCGTTGTAACATCACCTCCAAGTCTTTCCAGGGCCGTGTTTCCTTACTCCTGCACTATGGCTGTGTCAGCTGCCTGACCTTTCTCCCTCTTTCCAGTCTCTCTAAAATTTTGGGACAAAAGTTAATAATAAACAGAAACTGTAAAAAATTAATTTGTCTGACTCCAAACTTTATTAATTAACTTTCTGTCTAGAAAGCAAGTGGCATTTAATGGAGCTCCAGCCTGAATCCTTCCCTCAGGGACCTGTTTCCATGAAGCTGCTTGTAACACCACAGCCAGGCACCACGTGACTGTCCTGGCCTCACCCCTAGTAGTGAATTCTTATCCTAAGTCTGGAGACGGCCTCAAAGAAAGAGGCCAATCAGAAATGGCCTAATGAAGCCATTGTCTCTCCCTCCCTCAGTGATGGCTTCAGCAGCTCCATCACTAAATCTTGGATTATAAAAACAACAGTTTTCTGTTCGTTCCATTGAAGTGTGAATGAAGTTGGGTTTCATTAGATAAATCAGAAACCAGGTGTCTATGCTGTCTGACCTCATTCCCCTTTCAGATTAGTGTTCTTACAAAGTGTGCGCTTTTGTGCTTACTGTAACTTTTTATAAAGAGAAAATCCATACAGAGCATCCCTCCCTTCAAGGGAACTGCCTTCAGTTCCATTTATATCAACCAAACAAAACAATATTCACAGAAAGATATCTTGGGCATACCGATGATGCTCTAAAAGGCTGGAACATCCTAGAAGAGGAAACAGTGTTTGAAAATAAATCTTCCTGACTGGAAACACATTAATGATCTTGGAAATGGAATTAGACATAAGAGATAGAAGAGGACCCTACATTCTTATCTGGGTACTGGAGGGCAGGTTCTAAGACCTCATAGGGAGAAGGAAGAGAACGAAGATTGCTAAAGAATATTCTGAGACTCTCACTTTATGGCATCATTACAAACTGAAAGTGGAAAGTCACAAGTCTACACAAGTTGAAAGTTGCAAAAAATGAATATTGCACAGGCTTTATTATTTCCTCTTTCTCCTGGAATGTCTCACCATGGCATGGTCCAGTGTGCTCAGAGTATGCAAAAAATGTTTGTTTTTAATAATTGTAATGCAGACAGATGGTCAGGAACGTAGGCCTAATCCCACTTTGCTTGCATGAACTGAGAAGCACAGAATTAATCAAACTGAAAAGTAGAAGGACTTTTAAGATCACCAGTTTTTCAAGCTGGTGTGGGTAGGGAGGAAAATCCTTTGACTGCTGATCAAAACCAAAAGGCTGCCAATAAATAAAGCAGATTTCTGGATCTTGTCATAGATCAATACAATCAGATTTAGGGTTAGGAAACCTATATTTTAAATAAACTAACCAGTTAAATTTTATATACATTGAAGTTTAAGACTCACTGAACTGGCTTAATCCAGCCCTTCATTCAGATGAGGTACCTGGGCCACTTCTCCAACAAAGCTGGGGTAAAATATGCATGAGAACAGAGATCTCCTAATGCCAGTCCAACACTTTTTTTTAAAATGATTTGATTGAACACACAGTGACTCTCCTCTAGCAGTGATTACATCCTGTTTGCAAAGCTTCCAGTTTTGCAGGTACTTTGATTTTATCAGTAAGCTGCTGGAGGGTGTACATTCCTTCACGAGGGTTTAACTTGCAGGACCGGTTGCTTAAATTCCCGAGAAATACTCTGATGACTCAGGATGAGACACTCTCTGGTTGGGTCTTTTCATGCAGCCAGGGTCATGTTTGGCTCTACTCTGTTCCATGGTAACCAACTGCTCTGACAGATTCTCCCGTAGGATAGCAAGGAAGATGTTTTCCCTGGAGGTTTCCTGGAGCGTGTATGTGAACCATTCACCCAAGATGACAGCAACTTGAAATCTCCTAGGTGCCTACTCAGAGGGCTGATTTGGAGCAGAAGCAATTGTCCACTCCTATCCAGGTTGAACACATTTTCCAACCTCCCGGTACATTTTAGTTTCTCATTTATTTTTATACTATATATTGGAATCTTTGTTAAATTTACTTTGGACTAAGTGTTCTGTTGTCAAAAATAGGGCATTTGTAAATATTGCTTTAAAGAGCAAAACTGACTTCTGTATGTGGGGATAGTCTGTGTGGGTTCCTGGGTCTTTGCTCTGGACTGAACTGTGTCCCCCCAAATTCATATGTTGAAGTTTAACCCCCAATGTGACACAGGGCTGTGAGAGGTAAAGTTAAATGAGATCATATGGGTGAGTCCTGATTTAATAGTTTTGGTGACCTGATGAGAGGAAAGGACCTCACTCCTCTGTGTTTGCCCCTGAGTGCGTGCACCTCTCTCTCTCTCCCTCTCCCCCCCACCCCCCGCCCCATGTGCACTCTTTGTGGAAAGGCAGTGTAAGCACATAGCAACAAGGTGACCATCTGCAAGGCAGGAAGGGGGCACTAACCAGAAACTAACCATGTTGGCATTCTGATTTCAGACTCTGAGCCTCTACAGCTGTGAGAAATAAAATTCTGTTGTATGAACCATCAGCCTGTGATATTTTGTTATGGCAGCCCAAGCAGACTAAGGCAATCATGGAGGATAGGACTGGTTTCAGAGATGCACAAGAAGATACACTGTACCAGGTAGACCCCCTTCCAGAGACACATATTTTCTACCTCAGATACTATTGATTGGGGAGTGTGGCCTCTGTTTGAGGAATCTTTCATTTGGTTTCTTAGTCTCCAGCTTCTCTCAACTCCATGGCTGTGTGATGGTGACAACTCACTAGGGTTTCCTTGGGCTTGCTGACAATGAGATGATATACAGAGTCCTGCCTTATTGTATTTTTTTTTAAATTAACCCTCTGAAATGTTTTTCATGTATACAGTACAATATTGTTAGCTATAGGTGTAATATGTATAGATCTCTAGAGTTAATCTTGTGTAACTGAAATATCACGACCCATTTTATTTCTCAGCAGTATTTAACCTCCTGGGTTTCTATACTTATTTTAGTTATGTCATGACCATTGTTTTCAAACCTCTGCTAGTGACTAAACCAATGAGCTTAACTTAAGGTGACACTTATTTCAGGTTAGTTATTGCATTGCCTCATTTTTCTTCCTACTTTAGCACCACCAGAAAGCAGAGCTTCTGCAGGACGGGCAGGCCTGCCTGGCCATGTCTTCGACACAAGGAAGGGGCACCTTATGAGAGACATTTCAGGCCAGAGATCTGATGTGCAGTTATGCATTGGCAATGAAGAAAGAGGGTTCATCTTAAGAAATGAGGGGACTAGTGGGTATGTGGGTTTTTGTGGAGAAAAGAGGAGGCAGTCTGGTCTGTGTGGTTGGGAAGTGGCCCATAGTCGGACACGGAGAGACTCGCCTGAATTGCTGACATGCCACAAACCACAGGCTCGGAGACAGCATTCTCATAAGAGAAGAGGTTGAGTATAAGGTCACCCGAAGGCAGAGGAAAATATTTATTTTACTATTTAAAGTTGTTTTTCTTTCTTTAAACAAACACTTCTTTAATTCCATAGCAAGAGCTTTCTTCTGGCACTTCTGGTTTACGTGAATTTATTAGTGATTTTCCCAGCAAGTTGCAGCATCACACAGTCTTCTAATCATTTCTCCAAATCATCCAGGTAAAAACTAATGACATGTTGCAAATTTGCCATACTATAGTTGACCAATTAGTAAATCAATTAAGGTTCTGTTATTACTTTATGTGTATAAGGGATGATAATTTATTAATGTAGCTGGATTAAAGCTTCAGTTCCTTCTGGAAATTATAGACAGAGCCATTGCCTTTCTTGGGAAATGAAATTTAAATATACCTCTCAAAGATCAAATTATCGTTTATGTATATGTGCTAATGATTTTAAAAGAGACCTAAATCCTCATTGTCCATTTTCGGAGTTGTTTAGTGCTAGTAATGGAGCTATAAATTGAACCCTAAGTAAAGAATTTGTCCATTATTTTATTAGCCTTGAGAATTACAACCACTGAATCCTAGTGATTGGAAAATACTTTCAAATTCATAAAATGAGCTTCATTAATTTTACAAAGGAAATATTTGTGGGCCAGATAGGAGAGAAGACTTGCTCAGTCCTCCTGAATCTTTAGAATTTTTAAAATTAGAGCAATAGTCCATGCAGGTTTTTACTTGTCTCCTTGAAAAATGTCACTCATGTGAGATGTACTGATGCACTGTAAGAATATGTGATTAAACATACAGCCCTAACTTAGGGGTGAGACATGGGCATAGGGTGTGGAGCTGGAGGACAGTCTCCTCTTTCAGGGCAGAAATAGGTAGTATCAGCCAAACAAAGCCCTCATGCTTGAGTGCACAAACATCCAATTTTGATTAGAAAAACAGGCAAAGATCACCTGTGCATGGACCAGTTGGGGTGGGGGGACAGGCAGGCTCTGGCTACTTGTCACTTTTTAAGGTATGGGTAGAGTTACATGCTCAATACAGTTTAATCCATCCCCTAAAATCCAGAAACAAATCAAATTCTTAGCTTGGTGAAGACTTTTCCACAGTGGGTGTACATTAACATTGCCTGGGGAACCTTTAAAATCCACGCCCAGGCCCCGCCTCAGACCAATGAAATCAGAATTTCTGGGCTGGGGCCCAGGCAGTGGTAATTTTTAACACTCCCCAGGTGACTTTAACACACAGCCAAGATTGAGCGACTGAATCAGGCACATCATCAGGCAAAAAAGAAAAAAAGATTATTCATAAAATATTCTTCCTACCATGGAAATAAAGCAGTGTTTCAATTAGCTACCTCGAGCAAATTGGCCTCAGTCTTTGCCACCACACTCTTTGATCTGTGGGATTCATTTTCCTTACAAATTTAAATAATTCAGAATTCTAATTTTCAATTACTAACTTATATTACTTTCCTTTCCTATGTGCTTTGTTGCAAGATGGTATGTGCTTTCACTGATTTTCCAGTTAGCTATAACTACCATATATTAAGTTCTTAATGTCTGCCAGGCCCAGTCTTAGGAATTTTGATCACTTAATTTCCTCAGAACAATGGAGCTAGGTATTGTTGTCCTCATTTTTGTAAGGGAAATAAGAGAATTTAGCCTCAGCGGTGTTGAGTTAGTTGCTCAGCTTCCATGCTAGAGATAGCAGCACCTCTCATCCCCTGAACTATACCCTGAGGTGGCATGATGCCTTGGGAAAGGGCTGAGTCCAGAATTGCTATATGTGCTCTTGCTCTTGTCCTGGATCTGCTGCCACTTGGGAGCTGAGATTAATCCACACCTACTCTGGCCTCAACTTTCTCCATCTTAAGAAAACAAATAGGAGGGGAAAAAAAAGACAATGAAAGAACATACACAAAAAATACCAGTCACAGAACTATATTTTGCAATCTTTAAAATTCCATTTATATGAAAAGGCTAAAGGATATTGACAGAGAGTAATTTGGTGGTGGCCTGAGACTGAGGGTGGAGTGGGCATTAACTGCAAAAGAGGCATGAGGGGACTTATCGGGCTGATAGGTATCTTCTAAAAGGTATTGTGGTAACGGTTACATGATGTACACATTTACTGAAAGTCATCTAACATCACTAACAATGGAAATATGTTATGGTTTGTAAATTACATCTCAATAAAGCTGTAAAAGTTGGTACTGGGATTTGCACTACAAGGTGACTTCTGTAAAGATGTTGTGAACACTACCTGTGGCATTTTCATAGTAGCTGAGCTTCATTAGTTGTGACTTTAACAACATTTTGCACTTTTTATGTGCCCATTTTGAGGTAATAAAACTCTTGACAAATGTACATAGTGATATAGCCACCCCTACGATCAAGACACAGAACATCCCTATCATCTGTGACCTTCCCAGTCAACCCCCTACCCATCACCCCTCACCCCAGGCATCATAGCCTTGCTTCCTGCCACTTTGGATTAGAGATTTTATCTGAGCTCCTGAGCTCCAAAACACAGAACCAGAAAAAAAGTGCTCTTTTGTGCCTGTTGCTTTCACTTAAGCATATTATTTCTGAGAATCATCTGTGTTGTTGCACTTCGTCATTTGCGCTTCTTGCTAAATATTATCACATTGTATGGTCATATAACGTTTCCTGTAGGCTGTTATGAATAAAGCTGCCATAAACATCTATGTATAAGCCTTTTGTGGATATATGCTTTCATGTCTTTTGGGAAAAAAAAAACTCTATCTAGGATGGATTTGCTGGATAACATGATCAGAGGCAAAGTATTTCCCAAGGGGCTTGTCCCATTTCACTAGCGATATACAGTGTTTCAGTGGCTCCTTAGTTTTCTAATTCTCAGTATTGTTCTATTATTGTTACATTTTATATAATTACCTTTCATTTGGCCAAAAGTTTTAACTTTTAAAGCCAAAAGTTACTATTATTTTACTATATACTGGTCAACAATTTTTTTTTAAAAAAAAGTGATGTTACTGGAATAAAATTAGTAATTTCCTATCAATTTGTATGTGCTCAACATGAATATCACAGTCAAATTCTAATTTTGGCTCTAGTTTTTTTGTAATCTGCAATAAATGGATGTTTACATTACAAAATGCATGCCAATAGTAATAGGCCTACGGTTAATACCTGTAAAAAATCAAGTCATAGACTACTTCTTAGATTTCTTCGCTTGTCTCTTGTACAGCTGTTCAGGAGGATCTCTGCAGAGTGTCCAGCAGTAGTCAGCCAGCATTGTAGTGGACCATTTTCCGTGGTATCTTTGTTCCATTGATGTGATATCTTGATGCAAATGTTTGCCATGTTCATCACTAACCATACCACAGTTTTCAGGGAAGAAATCCAGATGGGAATGAAGGAAGTGGATCTTTAGAGACATATTGCAGCCAAGTTTCCGGTACTGCATCAGCATGTCTTCTACTAGTTCCTTGTAGTTTTCTGCCCTAACAGTCCCAAGAAAGTTTGTAGACACTAGGCGAAAAGCATTCCATGCTTGTTTCGCATCACCCTGCAGCAAGTTGTTGAACCGGTCATCTTTGAAGAGCTCTCGAATCTGAGGACCTACAAAAACTCCCTCTTTAATCTTTGCTTCATTGAGTCAAGGAAATTTGTCATGCAGGTATCGGAAAGCTGGCGAGGTCCGGCCCATGGCTTTCACGAAATTATTTATCAAACCTAGTTTGATGTGAAGGGGCGGGAGCAGGATTTTGTGAGCCTCGACCAGAGCTGGGTGCTGGATATTCTTCTCTCCAACTGCTACATTTTGTCTGCGAGTCCATCCCTTCCACAAGTAGTGCAATTCACTTGCTCGGCTATCCCACTCACATAAGAAACATGTATTTTGTATATCCCTGCTGCGGTCCCATTAAACGTGCAACTAGTTTCAAATCACCACAGAAGTGCCAGCTGTACGTGTTATACTCAATGGAATTCAGTAGCTGCTTTAAGTTATCGTATGTCTCTTTCATGTGGACAGCATGCGCTACTGGAATAGATGGAAGACGGTTTCCATTGTGCAAAAGCATAGCCGTAAGACTCAGTTTCAAAGAGTCTAGAAATAATCTCCATTCTTTTGGGTCATGAGTGATTTCTAAGGCATTCATGTTGGAATAGAATACCAGAGTACTTTCCTTTCTGAAGAAAGGCTCCAACTGCTGGTGGAGCTTTTGATAGAAAGTAATTGTGACATCTTCTTCTAGAAGATTCCATTGTTGGAGTCTTGATCCTAGCAATTCTGCTTTGTTCTTGGATAAGTCCAAATCATGAACCAGGTCATTGTGTTCTTCCTGTATTAGTCTGTGTGGGGTTGATGAGGCACCACAGTGGAAATCTGGATCACTGCATGCTGATGGAACAGGAGAAGAACAGGTCGGCACACCCTTGTCCTCATCAGATGAATCAAGAGAATATTCTGCTGGAGGTTCTGGAATAGGAAGTCCCTCACCATGTGGTACCGGTCTCAATGCAGACAGGATGTTTGGGTAGACTATTATCTACTTCTTTTGCTTTGTTATTCCACCAGAAAGAAGAGGAACCAAGCAGAAGTAACAGTCTTTTATGTGGTTGCTTGGCTCTCTCCACACCATGGGGACTGCAAATGGCATTGATGGTCTTTTGCCATTTAACCACTGTGAAAGCTGTGTTGTACATGTAGATGCGGGGCCCAAGGCTTGCCTTGGTCACCAACCTTGCATCTGAAGTAAAGATAAGCCTTCTTCACTTGAGAAGTGATACTTTTCTTCTGGTTGGCAAATGTCACTTCCCCACAAATAAAGCAGAAATTGTCCATGCTATGAATGCACTTTTGAGGCATTACTGTTCTGTATTGTGCCTAAATGGATAAAATAATAACAGTTCTATGGAACAGTAGCTTCAACTGTCTCGTACAAAGTCTGAAATATTTTCAATGCTCAACCTTTCTGACAGGCTTTATATAGTGCACTACTGACACTAGCTTACTTCAGCAGCCGCCTGGCAGTAATATTGCATTGCATCAGAAAATGATGCAATCAACTATGGATGATGTGTGCATGATGGTATTATACAAAGTGATGCAATATTACATCATTATAGGCTGATTTAGGATGTTGTTGCAGTCCTACTGGATAAATTGACACGGTGAAACATAAAATGAATTGTATGAAATATCTTCAAAATGAGAGCTAATGAAAATTTTTCAGGGTTATATTCATGTTCAGCACACCAAGATACTTTTAAGTCAGTGACTATCTCAATGTTGACCAGTGCTATTTGTATCAATAAAATTTTATTTCTGTATAAAATTTTTATTATAAAATTTTGAGGTTTTCTCAAAATAAGAAATATGCATGGTCTATTTTATAAGTTCAATGTGCAAATGAAGTCTTACTGATTGTCATTGGATTTATTTAAAGATTCAAACAAACACTACATTTTAGCAAAGTTCTGCCATCAAGTTTTCAGTTACATGCCCTAAGATGATAAAAGTGCCCCCTGCTATAATTTTAGGTGAGAAAACAAATTAATTTGGAAATATCTGGGCATCCTCATAGAGTAGAAACCAGTAGTCCATTTTGTGGGATGAATTTTTTGGTGGATAGCTTCTTAATCTGTGTCCTCTTGCTGCAGATGGTCCATCACAATATCCTCTGAGTAGGAAGAAACATCAGAGAGTGGGACCCTGAATCACTTAATTTCTTGCATCCTAGGCTTCCTCCTTTATTTCTGACATAGCCTTGGAGGCTAATCATAGGAATAAGAGAATTTTTTACAATTGGACTAACTCTCTT
Organism: Scalopus aquaticus; assembly: GCA_004024925.1. Lineage (NCBI taxonomy): Eukaryota > Metazoa > Chordata > Mammalia > Eulipotyphla > Talpidae > Scalopus > Scalopus aquaticus. The sequence continues at coordinate 13,403 of PVIJ01019460.1, forward strand.
TTACCTCTAATAGTTGTAAGATGACGATAAGAAGAATGTCCTGAAATAGAAACTAATAGCATCTTCCCTCAACAGCTTTAGAAAATACCTCCTCATAAATTCTTCTAGCACTTTCACAAAATAGACCAAGCATTCTCCATGGAGGCAATATCACCCACACGGGGGTGAAAATCAGTTGTGGGGAGGATCATCTTTCTTGCACTTTTTTACATAGATAGCAGAGATATGCATGAGGCATGTAATTAGATATAATGATGTACTTGTGGTATTCAATTAGAAAAAAATGATCAATTAGAAAAGATATCTAAGTAGGCCCTTTAGAGATATGATAATGAACCAAAGATTTAGGATCACTGGGTAGGCAGAAGCCCAGAAAAGCCATGGAAAGAGTTTCAGTAATGAAGAGAAATGTCTCCTAATGACCCTATGGGTCTGGCATGGGATTGACGCTCCCTCAGAAATACCTCACTCTCAAGATATTGCTTGGCCTGAGGTAATTAGCATTGAAAGAGAAAGGAAGAAACTGAAGATTTGTTAAGAAATACTTGAAAATTGAAAATTTTCAGCCTTTATCTCATTTTCTCTTTAACACTTGCAAAGAAAGATATGGGCAGTATTTTTTTATGACTGAGGAAATGAAGACTCAATCAGATCAACATTTTCAGTTCTATGCAATACAAGGCAGAGTCAGGAGAAGTTCCTGGGATTGGTTCATTTCTAAGTCCATGATTTCCTGCTCCCCACATGATAACCTTTGGTTGGCGGGATGGTGGACTATTCAGTTATGCCTGCCTGCATTGAATATCACTTCAAGTGTTTGCGTCAGTAACTGATGTGTTCTCTCTATTTCCATGAGCAACTCACAGGTTTAGGGGAAAGTTGTCTGGGTGATATCCCAGAAGTACTGTCAGGGAGGGAGTGGCTTAGTCATGGGGGTGGATCCTCAGGGAGGTTCAACAGACTGCAACTAACAGGAATCCAAGAGGCTAGGACAGACCCAATCTCAGGGCTGCAGAGAACCCTTAGTCACAACCTCACATTCCATTCCATATTGGTCAGTGAGGGAGAGGCGCTCTGATCTCCACCAAAAGCTGAAGAACCACATGAGTTTTGGCTAGTGGCCTAGTCTGTCTGCTTCAGAGAAAAAAGTTGGACATTTTGTTCTCTGTGTTCTCCCATACTCCACTCCCATGTTGCACACACATCAAGGAATGACAGCTGATTTCAAAACAGATTGATAGCCATAGAGCCACAACGAACAGGTAGACATTAGTGTTTTTTCTTGCATGCCAAAGAATTCATTTTAGATTTTTGTACAAAATCTCTATACACATTCAGAGTTAAATCTTTGATCTCCTTGATGCTACCCCATATTACATATCTGCTTTATTTTATGTTTCTGCTTCTTCTTTCCTTTTCTAGTAACAGGTTGCCACTTTAACTGTGATTAATTATCATTTGGAGTCTGGTCTTAACCTTTAACATTTCCTCTGAGGACAAAAACCACATGTCCTCTGCACCCGGCCTCCTTATATCTCACCCTAAGCTCTGGGAAATCAAAGCTAAGTGCAAGAAAGACTGCTGAATTCACTTGGTAGGGAGGAAGAAAGGGTAGTAAAGGAGGAGTCTGAAGATCGAGGCTTGAGTATTATGCTCATTCCCCCTTCTTCAAAAGTGATAATATCCGGTGCTTGTCTCACTCTGCTATAGCAAATGAATGCACACAGGAAATAAAAAGAAACCTTAGGAAACTTTCACATATCACTCACAGGGAAGGACAAGCTGTGGTTGTTATTATTTTATTATTAGCCAAATTCATAGGCCCAACATTTGTCCTGAAGGATGAATACCAGGCATTTCACAAGAGGTCAGGGGTCATGTTGCTCTATGCTGGCCTGGAAATTAATTGGACTTGAGAAAATAGGAAATAAATATTCCAAGGTATGGAATAGAGCAGAGGCACAAGAGGGGCACTGCTAATTATTTTAACAAGACCTGAGGAACAAGGATTACTTGAGAGGCTTCCAGGACAATGGAGAGAAAGTGAGAGGACTCTTAGAGGGTGTTCTCCCCTGCTCCTTTTCTTTTTTGCTTTAGGCTACACCCCTGCAGGCCAGAGTCTCAGGAGTCAGTGTGCAGTTTCTGCTGGGTTAGTGCTGTGACTGGTGGCATATGTGAGCACAGTGATCTGTACCTGAAAAGGGACACTGCACTCTGCAGGCTCCTGACTGGTAGCTTGACAGGCTGAGAGAAGCTCTCACTAGGAGTCAAAAGCCCACTCTAGCTTACCCTCCTGGTCCTCATGGGCCCACAAAACTCTCCTTTGCATAATTTAAATTCAGTATGTATTTTATAATTTAAAATGCCAGATCTGGGCCTCCCTGGTGGCCCAGCGGTTAAGCGCTGTGCTGTGGAGCTGTCGGCGGCAGCGGGGACACAAGTTGGACGCCCAGCTGGGGAGATGCCCACATGGCACAGCAGACCTCTCCTGCCTCGCCCGCTGCTCCCCTCAGCAGTGTATTTCCGTTGATCTGCCTGTTCTGCTCCCCACTCTGTCTCTGGTGAACCCTCTCGCCGCCCCACACCTCTGGCCTGTACCCCAGCTTGTATGCATAAATAAATAAATCTTAAAAAAAAAAGCCAGATCCTAGAACTGCTCAGATTAAATTTCACTGCAGATTTTGTGGTCCAGATAATATCCACTTAGTATTACTTGATTACAGAAAACAATGTGAAAAGAGCAAATTAAGCCTAAAGCATGTGCAGATTTTACTGCACAGAATAATTTGATTTTTAGGTCTTATTTTCTTGGTCATTTTAGCTTGATACTAGCAATTAAATTTTAAAAATAATTGAAAAATTAGAGCACTCTTAGATTTTGAATGTTCCTTGTCCCCTTTTTTTAAGTAGAAAAATTAGGAGCCAATTACTGGGACCCTATTTTTAAAAGCTCATCTTGTTACCTTGCTTTTCATTCCTCTACAGTTGTGTAACCATCACTGAAAGGCCTTGGGCAACTCAATTCATGATCCTGAGTATTACTTTGTTATATGTAAAGCTAAGAGAATCTTGCATGTCCATTCCAGTTCTAAAATTGTGGATTCCAAGAAGGAGGTGGATGCAAGGAGATGTGTTGTGAAGGAGACATTGGTGAAAAGGGAAAGATTGTGGGATGTGCCTGAAGAGGATGATGCTACTTAAAGCTGATAAAATGCAAGGACAAATATTTCTCAGTTTGTGCTTGAACGTGAACAAATATTTATACCCACATATTTTCCCATTATATCAGCTTATAAACATATTTGGTAGATTTACAGATGTCTTCCAAGCATCAAAAGATGCCACAAATAGAACAGATTTAAAAGGCACAGATCATAGCAAATAAAGAACCAAGGCATTTTTGCCTTTGTTCCATGACAGATGGAATCTCTACAGATGGATTCTCTTATGGAATCTCTACAGATGGATTGAATTGTTTTCAAGTCGGCAGTCAACAATAATACGAAACAGAAATGCTGCAGCAGTGGCTGGGGCTCTAGTTACACAATATCTGAGCTGAGAATTAGGGAAGGGTAAGGCTGTTCAGTAATCCATGACTACTGTGTGTGTGTGTGTGTGCGCGCGCGCACGCGTGTGCGCGCACACACACACACACACACCCTAAGTAGAACCCAAACCATTCAAGATTTCATATCTTTCTCTTTTATTCATTAATATCTTGAGTATTTGTTAGGTATAGCACATAAGTGATATGTGATCAGCAGGGGAATAAGATACTGAATAAGTAATCACATCAACATATGGATAATAATAAATTGCGGTAATGGACAGTAAAGGACTATAAAGGGTATAATGAGAAAGAAAAGCAGGGTCGGTCACTCATTTAGGTTATGAAATCAATAAAACATATCTCCGAGGAAGCAGCTAGGATATGGGACCTGGACAGGAGATGACTAGGAAAAGTTTTCAGGTAGAGGCACAGACTGAGCTTGAGGTAATGAGGAGCTAAGGAGGATTTGAAAACCAACCAACCAACCAACCAACCAACCAACCAACCAACAAGTCCAGTTGTGTCTAACACCCAGAGAAGAGTAGCTGGAAGACATAGAATCTCATAGTCTTGTGGGTCTTGCTAAAGATTTTTCTTATTATTGTATATATTATTAATTTGGAATATAACCGATCAGATTAGTGCTTTTAAATTTGCCCACTGGCTCTCTGTGGAGAAGCCATTAGATGTGCGCAAGTGTGAATTCAAGATTTGTTTCTATTTGTTATATTGCAACAATTCATATAACAATTCATACAATGGCTTCAATTAGGTGCAAAGGCAATGGAGACAAGTGGATAGATATTTGACACTTTTAGGGTAGAATGAATTGGACAGTATCTTAACATCTCTGGAATTAAAATGTTTTTTAAAGATAGTAGTTTACTTTGTCTTCACTACTGTAGAAGACTGTGGAAAGACAGAGAGGCATTTTCCCCTTAAGAAAACAAGCCTTTATTTATGAAAGTAAGGGAAACTGAGTCATACTGAAGTACGTGGTGGAAGACAGTGTGTGTGAGAAAGAGAATGGAATTTCCCAAGACTTAAAGGTGAATAGAGGTGGGTAAGTTTTATCAAATGCAGATTTACCTTCTAATAAATATGGTGGGAACCTAGTTCTGCTCTGATGTGACTCACTGGAGATTGATGGATATTGGGTGGAGGTCACTGTGAACCAGTATTAAGGAAAAGTCCCTATCCTCATTCCATATAGAGAACAGAGGCAACAGCATTGAAATGGACATAGGGCTAACACTGCACACTTGGTGATGAACTGCACTTGTTAGGATACCATTCTCTTCTCAGTTGTTTCTATTCCCATATTATCTTTGGGAGAGAAAGGGAATCTTACATATTGTTGTGATACAATTTTCCATGACTGGAAGGTGGAGGCCTAAGCATATTTATATGATTTAAATAAATAAGTATAAGTGTATCTGAGGATCTAGGATCTATTTTTAGTTATGTACCTGACACTTAGAGCATCTCGAATGGAAATGAGACATGAGTTGTTAACTATTAATGATGATACTGGTGGACAGTAGAATAATACTGGCTGGGAAAAGAACTGTTGCTGTAATAAACGTGGAAACAGCTGGGAAGCATGTGGTTTTCTTCACATCTGGGAACTATTGAAAACAGTGGTAATAGAGGCATTCCATATGGTGCTCAGTCAAGTGCTATATAGTTCCTGCTTCACAACCCATCTTCTAACACCAGACCACAGTGGGCAGCCTTTAGCAAAGACAAGAGTGGCAGAAGTCTACTTAACGCCTTGCTGTTCACGGACCAGGGACAGAGGTTCCAGTTTTATGCTGTGTATCATAGCCCTGGTGGATCCACTCCAATCCTTGTAGCCTTACAGAATAATTCAGGACACAGTGAAATAAATGTTCATACATTTTGGTGGGAATATAAATGATTGAATTTTACTTGAGGGCAGATCTGCTGGTAGCTATAAATAACCTTAAAATGTGCATTTCCTTCTCTCTTCTCATTGGAAATGAACTAATTATAACTTTGATTCATTGTATACTCATTATCTTCTTTGTTTTTTTTTTAAATTCTTATTTATTTGTTATGTGTCTTTAGAATGCAACTAGAACAAATGCTCAGTTCTTGATGATAACCAACTTCTAACCATAAGGTCTCTGAATTTCATTCTTCAGCATCTCTTTTATCTGTGGTATCCTGGATCTCATATTCATCACCCCATGCTTCCCTTTTTATATGGTAGTATATGTAGTTCTAATATTTTATTTTTGTTTTATGTTGTTATATAAGTGTACATATATGTATAGTATATATATGTGGGTATGTGTCTTTAAGTTTTATGGACTTACTTTTTCATTTAGTAATATATTGCTAAGTTCTCCATTGTGTTACATGTTATCTTAATTGATTCATTTTGGCTGCTGAACATTCTATTTTGTAAAACACAGCCCTCTCCTTTCAGTGGGCATTTGGGATATTTTCACTTTTTGCTGCCTTAACCCAAACATTCCAATAGAAAAAAGTCAAAAAGTATGAACAGGTATGAACAAGCATTTCAAAGGAGAGGAAATATATATGACTAACAAATTTATGAAATGATATATTGCCTCAATGGAGATCAGGAAATGTATATCATGATCATAAGAAAGTAACATTATATGGGCCTCCCTGGTGGAGCAAGGTGTTAAGTCTCAGCACTATGAAGCTATTGGCAGCTGCTGCAGCACAAGTTCAATTCCCAGCCAGGGAGCTAACCCACATGGTGCAGCAGACCTCTTCTGTCTTGCCCTCTGCTCTCCTCAGCAGTGTATTTCAGTCTGTCTTCCTGTTCTGCTCCCCACTCTGTCTCTGAATCCTCTCACCCTCCCACACTTACAGCCTACACACCAGATCTTGTGTGCATAAAATAAATAAATCTTAAAAAAAAGAAAGTAACATATTATAACCATTTGGTTGATAAACATGAAGAAAAAGTCCACCAGTACCAAGTGCCAGAGAGGCTGCAGTTCCGCAGCACCACTTACATATTATTAGGGGAGTTTGAGTTGATGCAACAGCTTTGGAAAACAGTTTTGCATTCTCTCTTGAAGGTGAGCGTGCACCCACCTATGGCTAGGATGACAATATGTCGCCCACACTAAGTCATGTTGGAGAATAAGGAGCTGCACTAACAGGGTAAGTACCAGGGTCAGCAGGTGTCCACTGGGTTTGATCTTGGAAAATGGAGCCCTGTGTTCATTTATCTGACCCCCAAATTCCACTTCTAGGAGACAATCCACTGCATCTGCTCAATAGGACTTTTATGTGGAATGTTCAGAGCCGCCTTCTTCACATGAGCAAAATCCTGACACAGTTTTTCATTCAACAAATGCAATATTTGAGATTATATTTTAAGGGAATGATTCTGGCTAAGAGTAAACATTTATCTACAGTGCTATTTATCAAAGTTGTTTTTATAATACTAAAAATCTAGAAGCTATCCAAATACTGACAATTTAGCCATAGTTAAATGATTGTGGTATGTTCATAAAATGAGTTATTATGCAGTTACGATTATATTACAAAGGAATATTTATGAGCAATGTTCATAATATATGATGAGAGGAGCAAATTATGAACCAGCATGCTTACTATGACACTTAAAAAAAGAGTATGCACATTAAAATGGGACGAGGACCTCCCCAGTGGTGCCGAGGTTAGGTGCTGTGCTGTGAAGCTGTCAGCAGCAGCTACATGAGTTCAACGCCCGGCCAGGGAGATCCCCACATGGCGCAGCAGACCTCTCCTGCCTCGCCCACTGCTCCCCTCAGCAGTGTGTTTCCGTCGATCTGCCTTTTCTGCCTCTGTTCTGTCTCTGGTGAACCCTCTCGCCATCCCACACCTCTGGTCTGTACCCCAGCTGGTATGCATAAATAAATAAATATTAAAAATAAATAAATAAAATAAAATGGGCCTAGAAGGGTGTATTTTACAGTTATAATGGTAGATACTGGTGGTTTTGTGTGGGAAATGTTTAATTTTTTAATTTTCCTGTCTGCATTACTACCCTATAGTAATTATGCAATTTTTACAAAAAAAAAAGAAGCAAATCACACGAAAAAAATGCTATCATGCCAGGGCACTGAAAGGACGGAATTGTTTTCCTCATTTATGTCACTTTATGTCCAGAGTAGCCAGGATAGGCAACATTCCTTACACTGTGTTCACCTCACCAAACAAAAGTTTCTCTACAGCCATGAAAGATTACTGCTCTTGGCTAAACACTATGCTTAGGTGGCCACAAAAGTACCTTAGTTCACTGTTAAAGTTTGTTTCCTTAATTGCAATCACTCAGCAACCTCCTGATAGAGTTCTAATGCCTTAAGTGCCGTGAAGAGAGTGAGAGAGACTACTAATCAGTGGATTTGGAAACTTTTCAATAACTTTAGAACTTGGTTCCTTATCAGAGGAGAGACTTTTATCTAAGGAGTCTGAGTAAATCTTCTTCTGTGGTATGAAAAGGGGCATTTTGGAGACTACCTGGACAAGGGGCAACAACAGCGTGAACCTCCATATACTACAATAGCGGAAGTCTCTCTCTTGGTCAATCTATAAATGGAGAGTGACCTTTATTTTTGATAGGGAATAATGAATACTCAGGGCTATTTTATGAGGTATTTAAAATTATGAAAATTCAGGGGGTGGCTAATTTCTGAGCAGAAATGAACATTAGGGGAGGCCAGGCTTCCACCTTCTGGAAGCTGTCTGAGCTGAAACACTTTTGAAGAGATTCTGAGATTCAGGGCAGTTTGAAACCCCTTGGATTCACAATCCCACCCTAATAAGTTCCTCAAGCCCATGGAGACACAGAGCAGCTGTTGATGGTGTTGGTTAGACTCTGATTGCCCATATCATGGACTTCACAGAATGGTGGGACTGAGAATCTAAGATGTCATTTTTTTCCACGATTTTTCAGGAACTTGGTCTTGCATTGGTCTGTTGGCTGATAAGGGTCAAATAAAAATGCTAAAGCCCCAGTGAGGGAAACTTGGTCAATCCAGACACAGTAAGTGTCATCACCAGTATATTCACCACCACTTACTGATCCATTCCCTGTAGGGTGAGACACTGCATGAACTAAAAGCACAATACACATCAATCATCTCATATAATTCTTAACAACCCCATGAGATAACTAAAATCATTACCATTTTACAGATGAGAAAACTGCATGTCTGAAAGGTTAAATAGCTTTCACAATCCACAAACTTAAGTGAATTTGAACTCAGGACCAATTAGCCCAAAGCTGTGCTCTCACTATAGTATATAACTTCCCATGAGTATACAGCAAAACATTCAATTCTTTTTTGGTTTTTTTTGGCACAGAACTGGGGTATAAGCCAGAGGTGGGGGGGAGGGAGTGGTAAGAGGATTCACCAGAGACAGAGTGGGGAGCAGAACAGGTGGATCTACTGAAATACACTGCTGAAGGGGGCAGCGGGTGAGACAGGAGAGGGTTGCTGTGCCATGTGGGTCAGCTCCCTGGCAGGGAATTGAAATCAGGCCACAGAGAGGTGATAGCACTAAGACTTATCCCTTAGGCTACCAGGGAGGCCCAGCATTGTTTCTGTCATTTTTTTCTCTAGAGAATGTACTTATTTGTACTAACAGAAAAACTTTTTTATTTTTTTCTTAAAAACATCCAGACAGGAAAGATACATATACTAACTTGTAACTAAATGTGAATGTTGTTTCCTTAATTGTTGGTTGACAAAATGACTACCCATTCCCCATAGAGAGTATATTATTACACCTTCTAAGAAAGAGGGCTAATAAAGAGTTCCAGTGAAGACAACAATCTTTTCATCAAAGGAATTCCTAATTTGATGCCAAGAATGTGATAGAACCTTGAACAACAGGCATAATCTGTTGTTTAGCTGAATCCTCTTTGGTTGTCTGGAGCATTGCTTTATCCAGTGCCTTGTTCTAAACACCGTAGTGATGACTGGAAAGAATAAAGCTCAGTCTGCAGAAAGGTCACAAAGGGATTTGATATGTGAACACTGTGTTCATTTGACTCCAATAAAAAGAAGAACCTTTCAAGATTTTGCTGAGATGTATGTCGTGTAGAGTTTTGCCTATATTTTCTTCTATACATTTTATGGTTTCAGGTCTTACATCCAGGTCCTTTATCCATTTTGAGTTGACTTTTGTGGAGGGTGTGAGGTAGTAGTCTAGATTCATTTTTTTGCATGTGGCTGTCCAGTTTTCCCAGCACCATTTATTGAATAAACTGTCCTTGTTCCACTGCATTTTCTTTGCTCCTTTGTCAAAGATTAGCTGTTCATAGATATGTGGCTTTAATTCTGGGTATTCTATTCAGTTCCATTGGTCTTTCTGTCTGTTTTTGGTCCAGTACCATGCTGTCTTAATTATTATGGATCTGTAGTATAATTTGAAATCAGGGAGTGAAATTCCTCCGTTTTCTTTCTTTTTAGTTAGTAGGGCTTTAGCTATGCGAGGTTTTTTGTGGTTCCATATGAATTTCATCAGTAGTCGATCTATTTCTTTGAAGAATGTCGTTGAGATTTTTATTGGGATAGCATTAAATCTGTAAATTGCTTTTGGTAGGATTGCCATT
>PVIJ01019461.1:0-23562 GCA_004024925.1 Scalopus aquaticus
CTGCTCCCCTCAGCAGTGTATTTCTGATCTGCCTGTTCTGCTCCCCACTCTGCCTCTGGTGAAGCCTCTCACCACTCCACACCTCTAGCCTGTACCCCAGCTGTATGTAAAAAAAAAAAAAATTAAAAAAAAAAATTATGCCCTCAAGAGCTGGAGTGTAGGCCAGAGGTGGTGTGTGTGTGTGTGTGTGTGTGTGTGTGTATGTGAGAACAGTCACCAGAGACAAGATGGGAAGGAGAACAGGCAGATTGACTGAAATACACTGCTGAGGGGAGCAGCAGGCGGGACAGGAAAGGTCTGCTGTACTGTGCCATGTGGATTAGCTCCATGGGGATCGAACTTGTGTTGCAGTGGCTGCAGATAACTTCATAGTGCTGGTTCTTACCCCTTGCACCACCAGGGAGGTGCAATGTGGAAGGGTTTTTTGGTTTTTTTTTAAAGATTTTTTTTATTATTTATACATACAAGCTGGGGTACAGGTCAGAGGCATGGGGCGGCGAGAGGGTTCACCAGAGACAGAGAGGGGAGCAGAACAGGCAGATCGACGGAAACACACTACTGAGGGGAGCAGCAGGCGAGGCAGGAGAGGTCTGCTGCATCATGTGGGAATCTCCCAGGCCGGGCGTCCAACTGGCATCGCTGCTGCTGACAGCTCCACAGCTTAACTGCTGTGCCACCGGGGAGGCCCCAACGTGGAAGTGTTTTTTAAAGTTTGGTATTTGGGTCTCCCTGGTGGTGGTGGTGCAGGGTTTATAAGCACTATTAAGCTATCACCAGCCACTGTGGCATGAGTTCCATCTCTGGCCAGGGAGCTGACCCACATGGTGCAGCAGACCTCTCCTGTCTCGCCCGCTGCTCCCCTCGGCAGTGTATTTCAGTAGATCTGCCTGTTCTGTTCCCCACTCTGTCTCTGGTGAATCCTCTCTCTCTCTCTCTCTCCTCTCTCTCTCTCTCTCTCTCTCTCTAGCTCTCACTCTCTCTCTCACTCTCTCGCTCTCTCTCTCTCTCTCTCACACACACACACACAAACACACCTTGCATCTATGGCCTAGGCCCCCCAGTTCTTATATGCATAAAATCTTTAAAAAATAAATAAAAGTTTGGTGTTTGAAGACTCACTCTGAGTTCTGGGGAAAGACAGGATGGAAGGGCCAGAGCTCAGGTCGGTAGACCAGCTAGGAAACTTCTGCAGAAAACCAGGCAGAGGGCCTCCCTGGTGGCACAACAGGTTAAGCGCAGCACTATGAAGCTATCCAGAGCCACTGCAGCACGAGTTGGATCCCCAGCCAGGGAGATTCCCACATGGCGCAGCAGACCTCTCCTGTCTCACCTGCTGTTCCCCTCAGCAGTGTATTTCAGTCCATCTGCCTGTTCTGCTCCTCACTCTGTCTCTGGTGAATCCTCTCACCAGCCTGCACCGCAGCTCTTGTATGCATAAATAAATAAATCTTAAAAAAAAAAAAAGAAATCCAGGCAGAGGTAGACTAGGATAGTGACAGGAAAGGGGAAAAAAAGAAGGAGGAGTCATGGATTCAGCAGCAACACAGGAGTAAAACCAGCAAGACTTATTGACTAATAATTAATTGACTGAGAGAGTGAGAAAGAGGGAGGAAAGGAGAAAAACCTTTGCAGCTTGGGAGACTGGGCAGAAGGTATTCCCTTCAGGAGAACACAAGAAAGGCAGATTTGCACAAGGGAAGATACTGACTCCAGTGTTGGACTGGTTTGGCACTCAGGTGATGGAGAGGGAGTTGTCCAAGATAGGGCCTTGGGAAGAGATGGTGGAGCAGGAGGCCATACGGCTGTCAGGTTGTGGCTGGTACCTTTGGCTGGCCCTGATACTGCACTTGTTGGTCAGTCATTCATCAAATCCTAAAGTGGAAGCACGGATTGCCTCAGAAACCCAAGCCCAAACCCTTCAAGGGAAGGCCAAGAGAGGAGACATTATGACACAAAATCCAAGATTAAATGAGTGGCCTGGTATCTGGCCCCCTGACTCCTCACTATAGGTTTTTTCTCCTACATAATCAGTGAATAGTTACTGAGCAATTGCCATGTGCTGCCTCTCTCCAAGAAGTAATGAGACCCTGCCCTCTGGGAGTTTGCACTCTACTTGGGAAAACTATATTTATTCATTCACTCAATAAATATTGATTGAGTTCCTGATCTTCTCCTAGACCTTTTTCTAGGCACTCAGGATACAGCGGTTGACCAAGAAAAATGAGATCCTTCCCTTGTTCAGTGCACAGGAGATGGGGTTGGGGGAAGGGAGCAGAAGTACAGAAATAACTTCGAGACATGGTAAATGTTATGAAGAGGTTGTCAGGGTGACTATGGGTGGTGGCGCTGCATTAGGCAGGTGAGCAGGGAAGACTCAGAGGAGGCAATGTTTAGACTGAGACCTGAATGACTGGAGGAATTCTTGTTAAGCTGGCTCTTAATTATTAAGTGTTGAGACAGTGGAGTTTGGAGGGCTGTGCTGGGTACTGGGGAGAAACAAAAATAAAAACAACGATCTAAATACCTGAGAAAGAACCTCCGCTCTGGAGGAACCCATGAAGAGGAGGGCTTGAGCTTCAGAAAACTGTAACAATTAACTGGAGGTAGTTTTCCCCAAAGAGCAATGCTGGAGAAGGTCCAAGGAGGGGCCTCCTCAGCTGGAGAAGTGTCCTGGGACACGGGGAACTTGAAGCAGGTTTGCTAGGAGAAGGGAATTGTGTCTCTGCAGGGAAACTAGCATCTGCCAAGGTACAGAGACAGAATTTTATACAGATAGAGTTTGAGGGGCTGGAGAGGCCAGGGCAGAGGCTCTGGCTAGGGCCCAGGCAGTTCATGTCACACTGGTGGGCCTAAGTGGGCCTTGAGTGCACACTGGAGAAGTGTCCTCTGGGCATGGGCAGTCATGTGCAAGCTAAAGGGACCCCCTGTCCTTATTATCTGGATTCATCTGTTAACAGATTTTGTCATTCTCACTTCATTTCTTCTCTTTTCAGAAATATTTGAAATATTCAGAAATATTTGCCTTGGAGGCACAGAGGTTAAGTCTCAGCGCTGTGAAGCTGTCCGCAGACACTGCAGCACGAGTTTGATCCCCGGCCAGGGAGATTCCCACATGGTGCAGCAGACCTCTCCTGCCCTGCCCGCTGCTCCCCTCAGCAGTGTATTTCAGTCAGTCTGCCTGTGCTGCTCCCCACTCTGTCTCTGGTGAATCCTCTCACCACCACCCCTGCCTCTGGCCTACACCCCAGCTCTTGTATGCATAAATAAATAAAATAAATCTTTTTTTTTAAGATTTATTTATTTATACATACGAGCTGGGGTACAGGCCAGAGGTGTGGGGCGGCGAGAGGGTTCACCAGAGACAGAGTAGGGAGCAGAACAGGCAGATCAGAAGTACACTGCTGAGGGGAGCAGCGGGCGAGGCAGGAGAGGTCTGCCGCACCATGTGGGATTCTCCCCGGCTGGGTGTTGAACTGGCATCGCTGCTGCCGACAGCTCCACAGCACAGCGCCCAACCGCTGCGCCACCAGGGAGGCCCAATAAATAAAATGAATTTTAAAAAAGAGAGAAATATTTGAGGGGAAAATAGGGTAAAAAAATAAGTAAATAATAAAAAGAAATATTTGAGAGCAAACTTTAGACAAGTCTTCCTACCCCACCACGTTTCAGCGTGCATTTTGGAGATACAAATGTTTTTTACAATTCCACATGCCAGTGTCATACCTCACAAAATTAATAATAGTTTTTGAATATTTGCTCATTCCTGGTTCATGGTCTGTTTTCTCTGATTAGCTAAAAAATACTATTTTGTCATTTCTTTAGGTAAGTTCAGTATCCAAACAAGATTTGCATTTGTTGCCCCCTTTTTTCAAGGTGCTCCATTTCTTAAATCTCTTTCTCTCTAGCAAACTTTGCTTCAGGTGTGCAGAGACCATGGCACTCTGCCACTGTGCCTCACCAACAGCGCCTCTGTGGGAACAGACACCCTGGTGCCCCGTACCTTGCAGTCCCAGCCGTACCCCTTCCCATCTGTGAGACCTTATGCAAATTATTTGACTTCTCTGTGCCTCAACTTCTCATTTGTCACATGGGGGCAGTGATGATGCCTGCTTGGTGGAATTGCTGAGACTCATTACATAAGGTGACTTGTGTAAAGCATTTGTGCGCCCCCTGGCACACTTCCATGCCATTATTATGGAGGGAAGGGGTTGGGGAGGAAGGAGGGATGGACACTACTGCCCCTCAAAACTATTTTTCCATGCTCCAGGCTTACAGGAGAGAAAGAAGTGACTCTCAAAGGCCACATAATCTGTCTCTCGTGTCTTTCTCTCTCGCCATCTCTCCTTTCTGTCTCTTTACCTCCCTCCCATCCTCTCCTCTCTCTGTATATATTTCTTCCTTCTGTCTTTATCTTTATCTATCCTATGTGCTCTTTATCTCTTTTTCTCTCTCCAACTCTGTATCTCTCTGTCCCTCTATCTCCCTTACTATTTCTTTTTATTTTCTCTCTCATTCTGTTTCTCTGTATCTCTGACTGTTTCTCCTCTGTGGACTCTATCTGCCTCTTTCTCTCCTGGACTTTCCCCTTCCCTGTGGCCTAAGTCTTAGTTACTCTGCTCTGGATAATGCACCTTTGGCTGTTTCTCTTATCTTCTCTTTGCAACTGTCCCTTTCCTCCCTGTCTGCCTGCTCTCTGTTCTGTCTGGTTTCTCTCTCGTGCCTTGGTCTTCGTGTCCATGCATCTCACGGTTCAGGCCCTCACAAGGCTGTCCTGGCTGGTGGCCCGTTACCGCCTTGGTCACAGCCACACCTGTAACGCATCTCTACGCATCTCGTGAGATGGTGTTTCACTGTTTCCATCTCTTCCCTGTCTCTTCCTGGCTGGTGAAAGTGTGTTCTCCTCCCAGCATCTGAGTGTGTTTCGGCCTCTTTCTTTCTCTCTCTCTCTCTATTTAAATTTCATCCTCCAACTATTTCTTGGGCAGCTGTTCCACGCTCGACACCATTCTGGGCACTAGAGGTATCGCAGTGGCCAAGGCAGAGCATGTGCCAGCTTTCAAGGAGCTTTTGTTGTAGTGGGGAGTCAGATACCACACCAAAGAGCAAATGCATGATCCTGGCTGCCTGGCTTATCCCACTGGGCACAGGAGTGTATGGTCAGGCCAGGCCCCAAATGGGTGGGGACTCAGGCCCATGAGGACAAGCTGGCTCTGCACTGCGGTTTCCTGGCAACTTCCTGTCCTACATAGGGACGTGGGTCACTCTAGAAACCAGACTACAGTGTTTATCCTATGTGCTCACTCACATATTATGCACCAGCTGCGGAGAGAAAGGTGAAAGGAAAAAGGTCCCATGAAGGACTTCAATCTAAAGCAGGACGAGTCTATCTGCTGGAGTCAGAAGCAGGCAGCAGTGGCTTTGGGCACCCTAAAGAGGTAAGGGGGCGCTTTCCCTCCTCCTCTTCTCTCTCCTTAACTCTGACAGTGTTTGCCTGCATAGCATTAAAAGCTATTTGAGGGCCTCCCTGGTGGTGGAGTGGTTAACCGCTGGGCTGTGGAGCTGTCGCAGGGGTGGATCTGCCTGTTCTGCTCCCCACTCTGTCTCTGGTGAACCCTCTCGCCGCCCCATGCCTCTGGTCTGTACCCCAGCTTGTATACATTAATAAATAAAAATCTTTAAAAAAAAAAAAAAGCTATTTGAGCAGCCATGATGTTTGAAAAAAACTGTTTTTGAGTCAACATTGAAAATCAAGATGTTTTATATAAAACTCAACATTTCCAGCTTCTCTTGAAAAAATTCAGAAGATCTAGCAACACTATGTTTGTTCCCACTAGGCCAAAATTAGCAGGAGCTGTATCCCCTGAGAGAGGAACTGCAGCCTCTGGATCTTCACAGTCCCCACTGCGTCCTCCTTGGCCCAGACAGAGGTCAAGGCCTAGTGTCTGGGTGTCACTGCCGAGCTGCATGAAACAAGGGCGCCATGGCTCTACTTATATTTGAGAAATAGTTCTCTTTGCTGTTTCCCACAAAGGCAGGACAATGAAAGAGAACAAGGAAGGGATGTGGCAGAGCCCAGCTTTCAAGTTTGCTGTACTGACAAGAGTTCCTGTGTGCACCCATCTAGGGTCTCCCCCACTGGCTGCTGTGCCAGGGGCCAGCTGCTCATCCCCTCCCCAGAGGGACGACCCCCCACCGCCACCAGGCCATCCTCAGCACTCCCCTGGGCTTCTAGCCCCCTCCACTCACAGGGATAGGACCACCCTCTCCTCTTACTGGTGGGGGATCTCCCTGAACCTTCTCTGGGGAAGCCAGAGGTTCTCTCCCTCCTGCTACCTCTGCCGAGGGGTCTGGCGGAAGGCTGGCCAGATGTATGGGAAATCTGTAGGAGGAACAGTCATGTCCGTTGCCTGGAGATGAAGGAAATGGGGCAAGGATGAGCTCCCTTCCTTTAGTACCAGAATTCACCGGCAACATTGGTTATCCCACCCAAGGAATCCCTTACTCTGTCACTCCTCGCCTCATCAAATGGCAGTGCAGAAGGCCAAACCAGTGAAGCCGGGCCCCAGTGAAGGCAACAGGTGGGAGAGGAGTTAGGGAGCTCAGGTGGGACAAGTGACAGGGAATCTGGACAAGAGACAAAGGACCAAGGGATGTGTGACTTAGACGCAGGAGCCGAGGAGGATGCAGTTCTTAGTCATTCTCCGCATGTTTATTGAGAGCTTACTGTGTGGCAGGAAGTAAGCCAGGTGTTACAAACAGCGAGGGGCGGAGGAGTCAGGGTCAGCTGCTGAGCTGTCAGTGATGCTACCGACCCTGGTTAACATGGGGAACAGTCAACCCTCAGGGATTCTGGGGGCCGCCAGGCTGGGTCGCTGGGTCTTTGGATGGGCCTGCCCAGATCTTGCAGCAATGGAAAGGGGTTCAACAAGGCAAGACCCTTACCCTCTCCTCCATGCAGGAAGAGGGGCATAGATAAGCTCCTCCACATTCCTCTAAACACATTCACATCTCACACTTCAACACAGACACAGTGACACAGACACAGACACACACACCCCAGAGGCACTGCCACATGGTTCTGTGGGGAGTGGTGTGGAGGCGCCGTGTACCAGCCATGGTCTGACTCACCCGGCTCTACATCAGCCTGCCAGGTGTCTGTGCATCCACCATCAGATTATCATGAGTTTTTAGGCCAAGTTTCCTACCAAAATGTGAAAAGCATAAAAGATAAGTGAACAAGGGGACAACTTCTTAAAGATTTTGCTTTAAGAGGAGTTCGAAAGGGGAAGGAATCAGAGAAAACAGGTCTCACTTCCTTTATTTGGCCACGAGCCTGTCCTGGTCAGAGTTGCCTACAGCAGGTGTCCTGTGAGGGTGTTCCCTGTGCCAACTGCAGCCCTCCGGGATCACCAAAACAGTGCTATTCCCTTATCAGCTCCCCATTAAGTGGCAGGTCCAAGTGTACATGCTCACCTGGCCTGTCAGGGTATTACCTCCATTTTACAGATGAGGAAACTGAGGCTCAGGTCACTGAGATGGATGTGGTGAGGGTGTTAACTTTCCTTCCTCTCCTTCCCTCCTTGGCACGGCTGACAGCCTCACTCTGGGGGGCTGCCCAGTCCAGTCTCGCTCTGCTCACAAGGCTGAGAATAACTAGTTTTATGTGTGGGGCGGATATTGGCTGAATTGTGCGGCAAGGCCCCCACAGGGAGGATGCTACACCTCCTTCCTCACTCAAGGGCTTGGGATGACTAGGGCCGGGGGGATGGGGAAACAGGCTCACAGAGCCTGCCTGCTCACCTTGACACCCCCATGCCCACCCCACGAGGGGCAGCAGTCTGTGGAAAACCAGCCCCCTCACTTGGAGGGCCCTGGACTCCTAATCCTATCGCCTTTATTTGGAGAAAATGACTAGCACCCTAAGCTGAACCCCTGGTAATTGGAACAGAGGTACCTCGCCGCTCTAAGAGCCAATGAGAAGCAGAGGATAACTGGTGCTTAAAGAACCCCAGCAGCCCAATCCTGTTGACAAGACATTCTGAGTTCTCTGCTCGGAGCCCAGCCCTATTGGGTGCCCACAGCTTGTCCTCGCCCCCATCACCACCCCAGTTGCAAATCTGCTCAAATTCACAGATGCTGATGTGCAAGTGCATCAAAAACTCCACTGGGCTGAATGTGTTTATGCTATCAAGATGTTCCTCCACAATAATCCTGGGCATCCCCCCATTTTCAGTGTCCTAGGGACCTAGGGTAAGATGATGCCCTCCTCAGATTGCATTGTCCAGGGCCATGACCAGGGCTTGAGTAGTCCTTTCGTCAGGCTGACATCGGGTACTTTGGGTAAGGAGATGGAGCAAAACAAATCCAAAAGAACCCATAAGCATCTACACTTAGAACTTTGACCTTTTTGAGGGTTGGAACCTTCCACAGTACAGGCCCAAGTGGCGGGAGCAGCAGGCAGAGGCTGGGAGGGCTTGCAGGAAGCGAATTACAAAGGAACACCTTGAGAGAAGGGTCCCTTCCTCACTGTTTGAAACCATAGGGCCAGGCTCCACTTCCTGTGCCTTCCTACCAGGAGCCTGAGGGACAAGAGGGGCTAGAGCTGCTTGGTGCCCACTGCCTTTTATTGGCCCATGGTCCCTGCACCCCCCTCAGGCACTCCTCTCAGGATATGAGGTGACCAGAATGACCAGAATATTGCCCCCTCAAGAACCTATTAGCCTCCAGGGCCAAGATGACTGTATTTAGTTAGAGTTCACCCCACTCTAGGAGGGAGCTCTTGGCTCCAACAAAGAGACCATGTCTGGGTTTACTTCCCTTTCAAGGGTTGTTGTTGACTGCCCTTGGCAGCTCCAGTGTTGAAGACAAATGTGCGAGTCCTGCCTGTAGCTGGAGCAAGTTACTCTACTTCCCTGAGCCTTAATTTTTCCAGCTATAAAATAGGGTTGATAGTATTTACTTAATTCCTGGACTGTTATGATTCAGTGATAACAACAGGAAAATAAGTAATCTTCCAACTTTGTACAGCTAGAGCAGAATGACTGGTCCTTGATGAGTGGGGGTACAGATGGCGCCCAACCCTCTGCTCTCATTCTCTTGCTTCTAATCCTCACATTGTTGACCCTGAATTCTAATTTCCCAATGCCTGCTGCTTCCCGGTGGGGAGAAGCAGCAGCTCCCACTTTGGCTGCCATGTCTGTGCAATCCCGAGATGTTTCTCCAGGTGGAAGGGCCTTGGCTAGTCTGTTTTCTCAAACTGTTTTTTTCTCTTTGTCACCAGGCCTCAAACTTTGGGGAGCACCAGAATCACCAGGTGGATAAAGACCCCAGCTTCCTTCTCAGAGACAAAACTTGTAGTCTCCACTTTTAATAAGCACCCCAGGAGTTTCTGAGGCAGATGTTCACTTGGTGGCACAGGGAGGGCTGTGTGAGAACCACTCCTCAGCAGTAATATGCCTACAAGACTACATACCCTCTCCTGGAGAGCTGCAAAGTTCATGAGCATGCTTTAAAACAAGTATTTTTTGTTTTTTAATATTTGAGTAGACTAAAGCCTAGAAAGATTAGGTGTGTTCAAGGTGCTCAGCTGTTAATGCAGAACTGGAATTGGGCCTGGGTCTGCCCCTTCCTGTTCTCGTCTCCCCTCTCGCCCACCCACACATCCTGTTGTTGGCCTAAGGCTCTCCTGGGGCACCTTGGTTGCTGAACTCTGGAGGAAGCCTCAGGGTAGTTGACTAGTGACAGGAAATCTGAGTAGGGGATGACAGGGGGTGAGGGCTAGCCTGTTTGCAGGGATGGGAGGCGGGGAGGCAGCCCGTATCTCCAAGCTGCTGCACAGGCTCAATTTATTTGGGGGTGACATGGGAGAGTAAGATCTTTTCCTGGTCCACTGTCTCCCCCATGACATCAATCATCCAGAGAGATGGGAAGCAGCTGGGTATAACAGGGGCTGGTCAGCGGCAGAAAATCTTGTGTTTTCACTTACAAACAGGCACACATTAACTGATAAGCTAGAAGGGGCAACCCCTACCAGGGGAGAAATGGATTTATTGCTTTATAAAAAAGGAGGCCAGTAAGACTTAAAGGGAAAAAAAACATAAAATTAAAAATCAACCCACTCCTCCAGGGAAGTCTCAGACACATTTGTGGGGTTGGTTGGTGCGCCAGGTCCACGGGGCAGAAGGACAGGCAGCCTCTCCCAAGTACACAGCTCCAGGGTTCTGGAGGAGTCTGCCAGCAGAGGGTGCTATGGCTCTGTGGCCAGGGACAAGCTCCCTGCCCTGAGGAGACTGGCTCCAGGGCACTGGCTAATTACTGTAGGCCTGGCTGGCTCCTGAAGGGTGGGACACCCAGAGCCCTTACACTCCCCAACGCCCAGCCTCACACAGCACACCTACACACCTATCTCACACGTACACATATACCTAGGCCCTGCACAAAATCTACCTCACCACCCATGCCTGGATCTCCATAGCTGTCAATCACAACCTCACTTTCACCCCCACAAAAACATCTGTGTGTGAGGGGATGCCCTGCTGTTGCCCCTTTAATGCCCTTCAGGTCACAGACTGGAAGGAGGCTAATGGTTGAAACTTGCTCCCCCCTTGGTCATTCTTGTCCACAGTTATTGAGTTGTATGTGTGACCATCCAGTCCCACATTCTCTCCTCAGACTTTAAACTGGGGGGCTTCTCCACAGGCCTCTAATGGGAGGACAGGCCGTGAGCAGGCCATAGGGGGCTGGGATTACAAAGGAGTTAGCACCAACAACAGGAAGCGGGTCCTTCCTTCCTCAGGCCGCCTCAGACTGGCCAGGGGAGGAGGTGAGGGGCCAGGCAAGGGGGTGCAGACAGTGCAAGCCTTTGTCTTCAGGCAGGTGTGGTTGGTGGGCATGCAGCTGAACGGCAGGTGGTGGGCAGTGGATGGCAGAATCCAGACACTTGAAGGGGAGAGCCTGCCTGCAGGGGGTCCTCTTGGCTCCTCCTACAGGAATCATGGAGCCTTAAGGCTCCAGGGCCCCTTGAGGGTGGCAGAGCAAAACCAAAGATAGTCCCTGCTTCCAGCAGTGGTAAAACTGCCTGTCTGGGCCCTCTCCTGTCCTTCTACCACAGAGTTCCAAGGCAGAACCATGACCCTGAGAGGGAACACGGACTCCAACATGGTGAAGGAGAGGATCCTGGGGATGCATGGGGGTCCTCTGGATCGGGGAGGAGGACGTCAGTCAGTCACCGAAGCAAGGGCAAGAGGCCACAGTTCTGAGGTGGTGGGTGCTACACGAAAGCCTCCTGGTTAGATGAGCCATTGAGCTTGAGGAAAAGTTTGTCATCTTCCCTCTTCTGCTGCAGCTGCCTCTCCAGCTGGCGCCGGTAGCAGATGAGGTAGAGGGGGAGGCAGAACCCCAGCATGCTCACACCAAGCAGCCCCACATTCACCTGGGGAGGCAGGGATGAACATCACCATCATGTGGGGCAGGGGACCGCGGTCTTTGCAGAGCCTGGCTTGAGACCCTGCCTCACACTCAGGTTTGGGAAAGAGGACAAAGTTACAGGAGAGAAGAGGAAAACTGAAACAAGAAGTTCTGAGGGCCATAGTTCCACATTCCAGCCCCAGAATTCCCCAGTTGACCCGGCCACCCAGCAATCCCTCAGGGCCTGGGCCCCCACCTCAGACCTACTGATCTGAATCTATAAAGGTGGGGCTGGGATAGCAACTCTGGTCTATTTACTCCAAAGTCAGCTCTAAAGAAGATACTTTTTTTGCTGCCCAGCCACCATTCATGAGGGGACTCTAAATTGACCCTAGCCCAAATCCCCAAGCCGCCCATCCTCAGGGCTCTGGAAGCCCCTGAGAGAAGGTTCCCAGCCCCCAGTCAGCAGAGTGGGGCAGATGCCTGTGACCCACTACCCCCTGAGCCTTCTTACCCACAGAGGGTCTCCTCGGAAGGGGCCCGTCATGGCCAGAAACAGGGGCTGCTGCAGGAGAGCAAAGAGCGCACTGACAAGAGACTGCAGTCCCGTGAGGCTGCCGAACTGGGTGGAGGGGTACCTGCCGGGGCAATTGAGAACCTGTCACTGCGGATGCCATTCTCCAGGCTTTCCGAATGCTCCTTGGCCTCAACCTGGTCCCAGGTGCACAGAGAAGGAAGATGCAGGAACAGCCCCAGAGAACAGCAGGGTGTCTGCCCTTGGATAACTTTCTGCTGAGCAGTTTTGCAAAGTGAATTTCTCTTTCAGACCAGCCTGAGGCCCCAGATTCTGGAGAGAACCCCACCTCACCCCAGTGTGTGCCCTGGGTCATGGGTGTCTGGCCAAGATGAGTGGCAAGTGTGGGGCCAGCTGGAGTCTGTAGCTTAAGGAACAGGCCCAGGGAGCAGGTGGAGGCTGGGCCTGACTGCTATGCCCTTATCCAAAGGAGCATTGTGTAATCACGGAAACTTAGCATCATAGCTCTCAGTTGATTCCCTGAGACCCTGCCAGGGCAGCCACTACTTCCTCCAGGCCAGGGAAGTGTGGGACAGGCAGACCTGGAATGACCCCCAAGGGATGCTTTTGGGAGGGAGAGGGTTCTGGCAAAAGCTCAGGTGCTGCTGCCCCAGAGGCAGGAAGGAGCTCCCAGCCAGGGAAGAGCTGATTTTCGGTCAGAGAGAGACAGTGGAAGGTGTTTGGGTTACAGATTTTGAGCCAAGCCCTGGCCCAACAGGGAGAAATAACTGGAGTACCCGATGCATGTGAGGTCTCCTGGAACAAGAGGCAGGGTTCATCTGAACCAGGGCCTGAGAAGAACCTGGGCAGAACCAGGCCCTTTGAGGTGATGGGTGAGAACTGGCTGCTACATCCTGGGATCTGTCATCCATGTCACTCTCCCTAAAGCCCATTTGAACTTCAGCATTTGCCTGTGGGCAGCCAGACCTGTGCCCTTCCCATGAGCAGCCACAGGCAGCCTTAGAACTTGGCTGAGCAGTGGCCCCTAGGACATAATGAGCCGCACAGGGCACTGACCGTGGCCAGAGAACTGACTTCGTGTTAAATGCCAAGGCTTGTGGGCAACCAACTGTCTTCTCACTGACCCACCTCAGCCAAGTCTGGCCTTCCCCTGAAACACTCCACAGAAGCCCTGGTACCTGTCCCTCGATGCAAAAAGATGAACCCTGTGAGAGCGGGCTGTCCCACCACCCCCAGATGGCAGTCCCACCATGAACCTCTCAGGCCATCCCCTCACCCTCAGCCACCAGGCCACGTGAAGCTCCCAGGACTTACACAGCAGCATACAGGCCTCCAATGGCAGAGTGGATGAATCCTCGCACGACTGTGTGCAGTATGAAGGAGAGGATCTGTAGGAGTGAGGACAGAGTGTGAGCTGAAGACTGCAAGGGCCCTACCTTATCCCCTCAGTTCCTGGGCCCTGTGCAATGGGAGCGTGGCAACCTGGAGTTGGCCTGTACTAGCTCTCTGAAGTCAATTTTTGAATGTTCAGGAATTTTATGAGCCAAAATAAACCTAGCCATTCCTAAAAATTAAATTTTATAATAAACAATTAAAAGCAAAGGTAATGAATACTCAAGATTCACGGTTTCCTAATTATTTACAATGTTTGAAGTTTTTTAAAGTCGAGTGTATAAACAAACACAAACATCATCAATTATGAAACATGTAGGAATATGGTAGAAATACCACAGGATGGTGTGTAAATGTGAATTTCTTTCCAATTTCACAATCAGTGACATCAAATTGGGAGAAATCAGTCAGTCATAAGCATGGAAATTGGCCAACGTTAAAGTCAGGGGCCCCCCCACCCCACCTGGAATCTGCTATTAACTAGCTATCAGCACAGCATTACATAGGAGGCCATTGCTCACGACTCCATCTCCTGCCTTGGTAACTGGAGGACTGTGCCCAGAGGTGTCCCTGCCTGGCCACCCAGGTACTGGCATGTGCCTGTCCCATCTTCTCCCCTTGCTAGGAAAGCCTTGCTTCTTAAGAAGGCCACTGCGGCAGACCTGGCAAGTCCAAGAAGCACTTGTTAAGGCTCCTGAGAGGCACAAAAGGGGTCTACTCTGCCACTAGGACCCTTTGTTTGCTCCCAGCCCTGCCATCACATCCTGCTCAGCAGTCAGGTCCTGTTCTAAGAAAGTGGGCAGTGGAGGGAGCTTGGGCTGCTTTCTGCAGTGCTGAAAGAACACTGAACCTTCACGTGCAAGCACATACTTGTGCAGGCTCCCCCTTTCCTCCTCACAGGCCTAGTTGCCTTTTACAACTCTTATTTCAATGGGAAATAAATAAAACAAAAACCAGGTAACTGTCCCCACTGAGCAATGCCCCATGATTGGACAAGGTGTTCGGGGCAAGGCTCTGCCAATGGTGCAGAGAGGGCAGCCAACAGGAGGCTAAGAAGGTACCAGGAGGCAAGGACACTCCCCCTAGAGTTATACAAGTCTCCAGTGGTTTACTCTGCCCTATATGCTCTTGTATGAACACATACAAGTGGCAGTACTCAGGACTGGTACACCCCGGGGGGTTCAATGGCCCTCAACTCATTGACACTTGTAAAAAGGAAGGAACTTATGCTTTCCTCCTGGGCCTGGCCCAAGATACCACCTGGAGCTGGGATACATCATCTGGAAGCAACGTTATCACTAGTGTCCCCTCGAAGTTTGTAAACTTGGGGGTTGGGGCTAGAACACTGTTGTGAACCTAACGGCGAAGACAGATAAGTAAAATCTATCTTGCTCGAAATCCTGACAAAAGTAAGCTTTCAAAACCTTCGAGAATCTTATACAAAGAAATTAAGCTTTGAGCCCAAATTCCAAGTGATCACCACAGTCTTCTTCCACCCTATCCAACAGAGACCCTGTGGGGCGCTTGTACCAGAGGAGAGGTTCCCACCAACATCACAGACTAGCTAGACCTCTTGGGACACCATATTTCAGCCACATCACAAATACCAAACAAGGAGCCACACAACTTCTCCATACATTTCTGGAAATGGTATGAGGATGGTATTTAGGGTACACAAAATATCCCGAAGACCAAGAACAATATGCCTTCCTAGAGAAGAGTCTCCTGTGGATGGCGATTTGTTTTATTTACAGCTCACATCCAGCATTGGTAAGTAACAGGGTGCTGGCTGGTTGGTTGAGTGAAATAAGCAAAAAGTCACCATTCTCTTTGTTGCTGGCTTCCATGATGGACACATCATGCACTTTTTGAGTTTCATTGTCTCATACCCCCCTTCCCCCATACCCACCTGTAGAGGCAGGTTGGGGATGAGGCAGGTCACCCCAAAGCCCACAAGCAGCAGGTTTGTGAAGGCAAAGGCCCGCATGGCATTGGTGATCTTCTGGATCTGCCGGTCCCGTTTCTTCTTCTTTTCCTGGCCCCTGTGGAGATAAGGGGAGCTGAAGGCTCCCTGGAGGAGAATGGACTCTTCCAGGAATTCAGGCTTCCTTCCTCTAATTCAGGGAGTTAGAGCTTGTGCACAACGTAAGACTCAGAGTTCATCCACCCCAGCATATTTTCTAGACTGTTGGGGCTGGACCAGCACTGATGACCCTCCCACACTGCACCCTCTTAAGAGAGCATTGGACGTGAATCTCAGGGGAGAGGCCAGATAGGAGAAGATGGCCATCAACACACCAATTGCTTCAGTGAAGGCAGCTCAAAAGATGAGCAGAAGCGCCCACATTAGGAAGTGACAAAGCCTCACTGCACCATTGGCTTCAACTTCACCCAAATCCTGCAGGGAGCTGACAATAGGCCAGATAATAAGCCAAATAAGGGAGTGAGTAGATTTCCCCTTGAGAGGGAGTGGGGGGTGAAGGAGAAACAAATACGCAGCAGATGGAACCGGAATGGGCACAAATAACCTCTTGGCTGTAGGACCTGACCTAGATAACATTCTCTGTAATTACTGCCTGTGAATTCACTATTATTGATTCTAGTCTCACCACCCATGCACGCCCCACGGACAACTGTAGAACATCCAAGAACGAATGCCAAGGGTTCAATAGAGGGACAGGGAGTTCCAGGTCTAGTGCTTCCTCCTCTATGACCTCACTCAAACTATTTAAACTCCAACCTCCAGTTTCCTCATCTGTAAAATGGGTATGAGGTGTGAGGCCTAACAGAGGCTGTGTTAGGTGCTTGGCACAGGGCCTAATACAATGACCAGCAGCTTATTACATTAGGTGGAGTCAGAGAAGACAGCGCTTAATTCATCCTCTGATCTTTGAGTCCCACCCTTCTGTGCAATAGGGTTCCACAAACATAACTGTATTTAATCCTCACAATCATGAACAAATATATGAACACAGATGACGGCTGGAGCAACTCACTGCTCACACCAAGTGGAGTAAACGGCACAGGCAAGCAGGATTCTATCCTCCTGTGGCACTTATGCCAAGGATCTGACTGCGATCCGAAAAGCAGAGTGGTTTGCTAGCCAACTGACGCTGATCCTCCCCTGGTTTCTCCCCTTCTCTCATCAAGTTCAGCGGTTCCCAAACTTCAACACACCAGAGAATTTCCATAGAAGTGTAGGCCACACAGATGCCCTGTGGAAAGTGTGCTGAGCTGAGTGCGCCTGTAAGCCCCAGTGAGAGTGCCTGGAGGTGCCGCTCCCATCCCTCTGGCTGACTTTAAAATAGAACCACCCACCCTGGCCCAGCCTAAGTCTGACTGTGTTCTCCTTCTCCAGGGCCAGGGGCCAGGGCACAGGCTCTGCTACGCACTGGTTGGCTTCCTTCTCCTCGGGCTCCTCTGAGGCATCTTCACACTCCTTCAGCCTCCAGTCCATGATGTAGCCGATGATAGGGGCTGTCAGCAGGCAGAGCAGCTGCAGGAACCCGAAGATGGAGGTGTAGAGGCCAACTGGGGAGGAAGACAGGCTGTGTCATAGGCGGGGGAGGGTTCTGGTGATAGGGGTAGGCACTGAGACCCCACAGGCCCTTCCAGACCTCCCCTCCCTGTCACTTTGGATTATGAGGGTGAGTGAAATGAAACCTTAGCTCTGAAATCAAAGTTGGAGCAACAGGCAGATGACCCTCTTCTCCAAATCCCCTGCTCATTTCCAAGAAACATCTAACAAAATCCAGGATGTCACAATGACCTCCCCCAGAAGTTTCAGGAAGTCTCTCTGACTTGGGAACCACAAAATTACCAATGCCCTGAGGCTTTGTGTGCGACTGCTAGTTTTCTGCCTCTAGAAATATACCAGGAAGGCACCATTCACAGGGGCTCTGACTTAACAGCTCTGTCTTCAAAGAGTCTTAAAATTATGACAGGATTTTTCAGGCAAGTAGAAGCTGCCTCACCCCCACCCACAGTTCTGGCCAACGGGGATGTTTTGGAACTCAAGGCCCGGTGTTTCTTGGCTGAACAAAGATGGGCTGGGAGGGAATGTTGCAATGTTCCCAGAAGCCCCCCACCCTCTGCTTACAGTGGCCATCACCGCACCAAGAAAGCAAGGGTGGAAAAAGCAGAAAGGAGGGAGGTGAGGAGCAAAAATCTCAAAGGTCGTTACAGAGAGATGGGCTGTGGAGGCAGGTGAGCGCTGGGCCCAGTGTGCGTGCTATTTCCCACGGAGAACTGATGCTCAGAAGGCCCAGGAGAGGCCAAGCTTGAGCCAGGCTCTGGGAGCGAAGGCAGGAGAGGGCCCAGCATGGGTGTCTGCTGGCATTTTCTTGTCTACTGGGACCGCAGTCATGTGCAGCTGGTGCCGTCACAGGCAGGCTGGTGAATCAGGCCTGTGGCACTGGCTGGGGACCATGATGAGGAAGTGGCGTGGGTGCAGAAAGATCCTGCAGAACTCAAGGACCTCACTGTATGTGACTCTCTCTCTCCACCCCCACCCCCTATAGGGAAACATCTTTGCCGGAAATCAAAGAATCCACCCCAACCCACAGCCAGAGTGTCAGACACCACAGGCCTCACCCAGACTGCCAGAGCTGGTCTCACTTCTACCACACGGGCTCCCTGACCCTGAAGCAGCCCTCCGGGCATAGCCAAGTTCCTTGGTATGGGTGCAGCAGTTCACAGGGGCAGGGTGGGGAAAACCAATGCTCTTTTCAGCCACACACTGAATTTCCTGGCCCAACTTCCTCTACTTCTTGAAATTAACTTTTTGAATGTGGGAAACAGTTGGAAAAAAAATCCTCTTAGGTAGCAAAAGATTTCTCAGAAAACTTAAGTAAAAAAGCTACGAGTCAGCAGTAGGGAAATTAGCCTTCCAAGGGCCCTTGTGAAGGTCTTACTATGCACACTTGAGAGACTCTCCTCCCCGGGCCTGAGAGTTCAGAATAGAGGTGTTTAGAACTGCTAGATCAGCTTTCCCCAAAGTGTGGTGCACAGATTTTAATGAGCGTTACTTGAAAGAAGTTTTCCTGTGCTAGACATTTGGGGAAACAACACTGGACTAAACAAAGCTAAACAGGTGATTTTCTTCCCAGAGGCTCCGCGGGGGGCTGTGCTGTGTCAGTAGTGCTCACTATGATGTTCTGCAAGGCCCCATGACTGTGTTCCTCCCCATTCACAGAGGAACCAGTGTTGACTGGTTCCTGCTGTCATCTTTTCTCATCCCCTATAAAACAGGATTGGACTCCTTACAATGCCCAAGGTATCTTCCCTCAGGGAAAAACAATTCAACCAACAAAAAAGCTGCACACCAAAGAGATTGCCAATAAAAAGGATTTACCGAAAGTGTTTGTCCCATTTAGGAATGACTAAAGCTGACTCAGCGTAGGCCCTGAGGAAGTACTGACTTTTCATTGTACAATCAAAACCTCTAATCAGCTGAGGACCTTCTGTGGGGGGGGGGGGTGTTTAGAAAAGTGGCATGTGGGTTATCAGGTCTGTTTACCAGACTTAACAAGCCTTGACTGGATTAGACAGGGAGGAGGCCTCCTGCTGGTCCCGCTTCCGGCTCAGGAGGCCAACGCCAGTGCGGGCCCAACTGTGGGACTGTCGGAGAGCCTCCCATCGGATGGCCCGTCCTCCCCCCCAAGGCACCCGGCCTCTTCACACACCAACCCTGTGGTTTCCTGGGGAATTCTCAGCACTGAGTTTGATTTGCCGTCTTTCAACAAGTCTCAGGTGGAGGACTGTTCTGTGCAATGTTTTCACTTACAAACACGTCAATCGTCCACCCGCAGGCGATGAAAACATCCCCTCCACACCCCAAACACCCTGACTGTGACGAAATGGCTCCAACATGCAATCTATCAGTCCCTCGGGTTTTGTCATTTCACAGCCCTGCTGCCAGTCAGTCGGGCAGTGGACTTGACCTCAGGCACCAGAGAGTGACCACTGCTCTACGGGGTCTCCTGTGGGGCTGCGCACTGAGGTCCAGGGGCCACCTACCTGTCTTCTGATCGCCGCTGACTAGGAAGCTGAGGATGCTGTTCATGGCACCCATGTAGAAGATGAGCCGCAGCTGTGTGACGCACATGGTGACGAGGCTGAGGAGCAGGATGGGGCTGAACACGCTGTGCATGAACGAGGGGGCCGCTGTGGGGAAAAGGCCGAGGGTGCTCAGGGAGAAGAGTGCTGCCACGGCCCAAAGCCCACCCACCACCCAGGGGCCAGGTGTGTGTATGGGGAAGGCCCGATTTGCTGACCGAATCACCACATACTGCACACTGGATGCAAGCTGGGTTTGGTAGGTAGCAGTGTGCGTGCTAGAGACGGGTCACCCAGTTGTGTGAAATGAGTTGGGTGAATCCCTTACTCTCTCTGAGCCTTAGTGTGCTCATCTGTGAACCAGGGTGGATGGTACCACCTGTCCACTGGGGAGGAAGTAGGTTAAATTAAGTGAGGTGGTAGCCACAAAGCCCTCAGCCAGTGCTGGCACAGTGAGGCAGGGGCCTGGGGCTGAGGCTTCCAGATCTGGGTTGGCCACCCCTGTGGCCAGGGTGTGGGTGTAGGTGCAGCTGGCTGACATTTCAGGTAGGCCCAGAAGGTGAGGGTGGCATGGCAGGTACCTGCAGCATCTGGCTGGCACTTGACCTCCAGGTCGACAGTGGACAGGCACAGCTTGTGGCCCTCCTGCAGTGCTGCCTGCTCCTTGTTCCTCATGGAGCTGCCCACGCTGAGACGGCGCCCCACTGTGGTCACCTGCTTATAGAACTGCTTCCCTGTGATCTTGTGGTCAAAGCCCAGCCAGCTGAACTTGATCTTCACCCTGGAAGCCAAGGAACAAGGAACAGCATCTGTCAGTGCTGCCCAGGATACTGGTGGGGGAGGGGGGCGGTGGGGGCAGGCAGCACATCTACTTACGAATAGTCCATGTCCTCTGGCCCAGGGAAGGGCTCCAGAGGCCAGTTAAAGAAGCAGTTGAGGAAAACTAGCCCGGAGCAGCTGGCCCAAATCACAAGGATGAGGATGAAAGAGACACCAGCGTCGTAGATGACCTGACAGGCACAACGGGGCAGGGGAGGGCAGGGGAGGACAGTCAGCAGAGGGAAGCCAGGCGGATGGCAGGCAGAGGGCAGCTGGCAGCCCCGGCTCTCTCTGTGCTGGCTGCATGAGGAGGCCCAGCCTGTCAGCCTGGGCGTTCAGTCATCAGGCGCCCTGCATCCCCACAATCCCAGTTCACCCTGACATGTCATTAACCCCCTAAGCCTCCAGCTTGGCCCAAATGTCACCCCCTGGAGAGGCCTTCCCTGACACTGCCATCACTGTCACATCTCTGGCTCACACTGAACATGCCTGGCTGAGATTCCTGACTTCTTGGTTTATTTACTTGTCTTTGTTAGACTCATTTCCTGAGAACAGGAACCTGCTAGCCCTGTTCACTGATGTTTCTCCCATGCCTTGAAAAAGTACACATAGTAGGTGCCAAAAAAATACTCGAGGAATGAACAGAGGGATGTCTTGCTTTACTCTGTGAAATGGGGGTAACATGGGCCTGCGTGGTATTGTGTGATGGGGTAATCGGGTGTGATCCTGGGAGAATGCTCGAATTGGGCCTCAGCAGGTGGGACACCTGTTGAGTGAGTTAGCTGTTATGAGATAAAGCCTTATCACCATTTATTTCCAGCACAGCAGTCCCCAGAGTCCTGGCAGACAGCTGCCCAACTCCCCAGGAAGGAAACCAGCAGTTAGACACTAAGAAGAGCATGGAGAAACTTGTAAGCTCCTCCAGGAATGTGAGGACCCCTGAAGTCCACAAGATAGCTGGCCCAGACCCTCCAAGTACCTTGATTCCCAGGTGGCCAGCCCACATCGGTGACGCCTTCTCCTCATGCCCTCCTACCCCATATACCTCAAGAAAGGGGCTTTCACTTAGTGCTGGTGCCAGGGGAGACAGAAACCCCTTCTGAAGCTCTGCAGGGGTAATAGGGTTTGGAGCAGGAACTGGAGCTGATGGACTATGAGGTGTTTGCTTCATCCTGACCCTGTGTGACTTCCATGGGCTCAGAATCCTGCCTGGGCGGGAAACAGCTGAACCAACTTGGCTGAAAGCAGAGCTTTGCTAATGGAGAGTAACAGCCCAACAACAACAGAACTAGGGGTAGGGGAGACTGGAGCTGGATTCAAGATCCGGACAGACTCACCCACTCCCTTACTCTACCACTGCCCAGAAACGCAAAGGCAGGCTGTGGGAACACCTGGAGCAATATGCTTGACTTTTCTGTCCCCCTGGCCCAGTGGTTCTTTTCTTACTTGTGTGGGGCCCAGGTGCATCCTCCCAGGGTGGGGTGGGGTGGGGTGGGGGGGGGGGCATGGCGTGGCGGTGGAGGAGGGGGAGGATAGGACCAGCACCCACAATTACTTCCCTCCTCAGAGAGGGCTGAAGAACCCTTGGAAAGGCTTTTCCGTTCAGACACCCGTACAAAATCCACATGCCGCAAATCAGCCGATTACACCCTCACCTTGATTCCTGGGAAGGTGACTGCTGAGGAGGCATAGGATCCAATCATCAGGGCAATAAACGTGGAACGAAGGTCACCAAACATGTTGGGCAGCTGGAAGACAAGTGAGGAAGCGGAGAGACTGAGCAGAGGACCAGGAAGGAGGGGAAAGAGGCTCCAGGCATCTCCAGGCACCTTTTCTTATCAAGTCTCCTCCCTGAGTTATTCATAGAGGAATTCTCCAGGGGATAATTACTGCTAATTGAAAAGTTTTTCCTGGGGCCTCCCTGGTGGCACAGGGGTAAAAGTCTCAGCACTATGAAGCTATCTCCAGCCAATGCAGCATGGGTTAGACCCAGATGCCTGCCAGGGAACTTCCCACATGGCAGGGAACTTCCCACATGGCGCAGACCTCTCCTGTCTCACCCGCTGCTCCCCTCAGCTGTGTGCTTCAGTAGATCCATCTGTTCTTCACTGTCTCTGTTGAGTCCTCTCAGCACCTCCCCTCCCACCTCTGGCCTGCACCCGTTATTCTATGCAAAAATAAATAAAATCTTTAAAAAGAAGAAGTGGAGGGGAGAAGAGTAAAGCAGAAACCAAATTCCAGATGTAAAGACAGACTTGGCCCTCCTGGCTGGAGAACGGTCCTCCTCTCTGCTTTGGCACAGGCTGGGGCCTTCCCGTGTTTGCAGGGTTTCACTGACATGCCAGAGAGCAAAACTGTGAGCCTCAGGCCTCCCTCAAAGGGAGCAAGCCTGTTAAAAATAAGAATCTATTTGGGGATAAGAGCGTCATTTTATAAATAAAAATATCAGTGTCCCAGAAAGAACAGATGTCAGCAAAAGCTGCTTTTGGTTCTGAGAGACTAGGTTTTGGGAAGGTGCCAATCAGAATTCTACAGTTTCCTTAGGGTTCAGGAGGGAGTGGGTCTAGGATTCCTGTTTCTGAATTTGTAAGAGCAAGGAGGGGTTTCCCTGTCTACCTGATGTTTTGCCCCAACGATCAACACTTGAGAAAGTCAACAGCAAGAAAGATTCAGCTACTCTGGATGTCACATTAGGCTTTCTCATATGATTTCAAAGCTGAAACTCTCAGTGATTCCCCAACAAACCCGGCTTGGTTAAAAATGACTCCATAGTCACGGGGCAGAGACATCTTCCCAAACAGCCAGGCCTGTTGTGAAGGTTTCCCATCCACACCCACGATGTCCCTGGCATTGAGAACTGCTCCCTGGATAGCTATACCAACCCATTTAGTTGCATTCAGGTTGTTTATATGGATCTAATCTATATTCCCCTCCCCCATTTGTACTGAATCATTTTGTGGTTTTATCAAACATGAAACATGTGATGACGGCCTACAAACTAGCCCATTGTTGCTGGGTCCAGCAGTAGGCTCTTGGCTATGCCCCTGCCCTCATCATGTGTGCTTTATTTTGGCCACAATTAAAAATGAGTGAGGCGGGCCTCCCTGGTGGCGCAGAAGTTGAGTGCTGCGCTGTGGAGCTGTCGGCAGCACGAGATGCAAGTTCGACACCAGGCTGGGGAGAATCCCACATGGTGCGGCAGACCTCTCCTGCCTCGCCGGCTGCTCTCCTCAGCAGTGTATTTCTGATCTGCCTGTTCTGCTCCCCACTCTGTCTCTGGTGAGCCCTCTCGCCGCCCCACACCTCTGGCCTGTACCCCAGCTTGTATGTATAAATAAAAAATAAATCTTTAA